>CAOJCR010851247.1:0-13911 GCA_948330485.1 Euphorbia neoarborescens | reverse complement strand
CATAAATATTTTTTTTAAACTTTAACCTAATACAAAGGGCTCTTGTTGGCAGTTTATATCTGAAATTTGCATCTGATAGAGCTAAGATAATTGAAATAACAGAAGCAAAATGGTTGCACAACTTAGACCAATTATATTGATTGATAGATATTTTTGATAATCATGTTTTCTTTCGTACTTTCGTAGTGGGGATAGACATTAAAATAATTGAGAGTCAAGTTGTGTTCCTAGTTTACGTTTTTTGTGGGGAAAAATAAATAATTATGTTTTTAAATTTATTTTTAATATTTTAATGGATTTTTTTATTTATAAGTAATTTGATTAAATTTTTTAATTTTATACAAATGATTCAGCTAATTTTTTAATTAGATAAAAATGATATATACGTAGTAAATTGGTAAATTGAAAAAAAAATTAATTGTAATTTATTATATATTTTTTTAGAATTTAAATAATATAATTTTTGATAAATTGAAAAATTTATTCAATTATTTTTATTAAATTAAAAATTTTAATTAGATTATTTAAAAATTAGAGACTCGATCAAATTTTAAAACTAAATTAATAATTATATTATATGAATATAACCATGAAACCAGCTCCAAGATTTGTAAATTCTGGCATAGTTACATCCGCTGACACATCAGCTATATGGGCTGACGTAATACACATGCAACGGCTGAAATTACACGCCTCACACACCTTAAAATTTTTCATGGTTCCCTAGTGCAAAATTTCTCCAAGGTTGAACACTTGGAAAATCTGGTGGAGATTTATTTATTTTTTACCATCTCAGTTCTTTTAAGAGTATGTTGTCTAATATAAGAGAAAATCGAATCTAAAGCTTCCATGGAAAGAGATTTGCGTTAGCATTAGAGCAAAAATAGATGGGCATCCAGCTGTAGGTGTAGTCAGGTTTGGCTTCTTCTTTCTGATTCAACAAGATTGAATTCCTTGTCTTCACCTGGCCATAATTTGGCATCAGCTTCTGAGATCTGCACTTTTTTCGCTTCGGCACACAGTCAAGTTCCGACAAGTTATTAATGATATGCGTGTTTGAAACATTAATTGGATGGACCTAATTTTAGAAGAAATGTTCTCAATCAAATTTTCAATTGCACTCCTTGCAGTTTAACATTCCAAAGCAGTAATGTATACATTATGATAACCCGATAGTGATCACGTACCAAACACATAATCGGCCTCAACAAATACCACGTTAGCACCATTTGAGCGCCCAAAAGAAGGTCAAGGGCGGAAAGAACCTCACGACCATCAGGTCAACCGATCGCTGATAACCCAGTAAAGATCACGTGCCGGACGCATGATCAGCCTTAGCAAACGCTTCGTGATCACTAGCCGGTGCCCAGAGGAAGGTCAAGGGCGGAAAGAACCTCACGGCCATCTGGTCGACCAAATGCCCGCCCATTAAGAGTCCCTGTGTTAGGAGAGAAAGTAGGATCACTGCATTTAATGCAAGAGTAAGGTGCATCCCAACAAGATAGGAAGTCAGAAAAGGACTCCAGTTCAGGTATGCAGAGGCAACCACTTGTCAGATCAATAGCCGGCATGATCGGTTAGACCACGCCATCAGTTGCCCTATAATGTTGTGACATGTGGCGACCAAAGGCATTATATAAACCACGAAACCAATAAAGGTAAGGAATCATCTTCTACATTACCTTTTTCATACACTATCCTCATTCAAACTACTAACTTAAGAATCAGAGTGACATAATCGGGGCAATCCGGTTTCGAGTTGTTTATCTTGCAAGTTGACGAAATTCTTCTCCGACAAAAGCCTCCGACCATCCCGACTTACACAAAATATCATTTGATGCGGTGAGCGTGGAGCAACAGTGACGATGGCTCACCATGTGATGAATACATATCTTGCAGATTCAGTACACCCCATACTAGTCCCGTACCCCACTGGAGCTCCGTCGCAAGCCAGCGTGCAAAACCCAGTATTGGCCCGATAGAGTATCATTCCTCACTATGGCATCACCCCGAAACATGCTGCCCTGCTCGGAATATCCCCTGCCCCCACAGTGTCAGCTCTGGGTCACTAGCTTCCGGTCATGACGATGGCTACGCATATAACACCATTCCAATCCTACACTGGTGTCTATCCCCCCACAAGCCAAGAAGCGTCCCACCAAGATCCATCGATGGTCCCCTCCTTACACTACAACCTATGGGGGTACGGACCATACTCTTGGCCACAGTACCCCCATATGAAAAACCTAACCGCATCCTCCCCACATCATCCCCCCAATACCCCACCTCCACTATTTCCCTCCACACCCATTCTCTTCCAGCCAACCTACCCACCACCAACATCATTCTGTCCCTGACCATTGATATATTAGCGAATCTCAGATTTGAAGCCCTGCTGAGGCAGGTACTAAACAAATACAACGTGGCATATCAAGACCCTATTTCTCACTCCGTGGAGTCTCAATTTTGCAAGCGCATTATGGATATGCCATTTGACTCAAAGTTCAAACAGATAACCATAAACGACTACAATGGAAGAGATAACCCGAAGGACCACATTCGAACCTATGCAAAGAAAATGAGGCTAGCTGGGGCCATGGAGGGCCTGATGTGTAGACTGTTCAGTACGACCCTAAGGGGACCTATATCCTTGTGGTTCGACAACATGGATCCTGGGTCCGTCATGGGGTGGGACCACTTGGAGAAGCTTTTTTGTGCTAACTTTTCTGGCTCTATAGCCATTGGTAAGCCGTCTCGTAGTGAGCATGACGTGAAGCAGCTGCCTAGGGAATCCTTACGGAAGTACATAGAACGGTTCAACTGGGCATGCCTAAACATCAAAAATCTAGATTTTACAACGACGTATGAATCCTTCATCTACAACACCACCAATGAAAAGATGCACCACGATTTGGTCATGCGTAAGCCCAAGGACAGAATCACCATGATCACATGGGCCAAGCGCTTCGTAGAAGTCGAAGAGATGGAAGAAGAAGCTAGACACACTAGCTGAATAGAACCAAGGTCTGCGCCAAACAGACAGCTGAGTCCGGCTGCCGCCAGTCACTCCCGGCCAAACAGGATGGGCTATTTCAAAAATAACCGAAAGCATCGGTTCATGCCTTTCCCCAAACCGTCTAAGAGTGAAGTGCTCGAAGAAAGAACAGATAATCGGACCTCCTCCGACATCCACCCCATGAATAATTGGGAGAAACCTTACTGTAGATACTATAAGTCAGAGGGGCACAATACGGAGCAATGTGGGGTCCTGGATCAAAACATCAAAGCAATGATCCAAAAGGGGAAAGACAAGCCTACGGAATCAAGGCAAAGCGACGCGCTCGAAAAGCCTCAGGAAGACAGACAGACAGAAGCCTGTGATGACCGCCAACGAGGGGAAGTAGAGGAACAGTCATGGTAATCACAGAGGGACCAGAGGTAGCACCCTGCTCTAAACGACCGCGACAAGCAGGAATTAGGCCCCGACAGACCAAAAGGGAGATTTTAGCCCCTTTGAAGAAATCACTGACATTTCGACCAGACATACAAATTCCCTGGTAATAGAGGCTGGCTTGGAAGGCTACCCCATGAAAAGGGTCTTGATCGACTTTGATAGATCAGTAAATCATACTACCAAAAATGCAGTGGAGAAAATAAGGTTGGCACCAAGACAGATTCAACCCGTACACACACCATTGTAGGACTGGGGGTTATCCCTGTATTAGTTATCAGACAAGCCACCCTTTCACTAGAAGTGGGTGACAATAAATATACTCTACGGGCAGACGTCGGGTTCACCATTATCAATACGCCTCTCACATGCAATATCATCCTGGACCGACCTTTCCTTATGGATTCGAAAGAAGTGTTATCCCTCCACTACCTTGCTATGCAAATCCCCATCAGCGGAGGGATGTCCATCACGAAGGGCAGACAACAGGTAGCATAGAGAACTTACCTGGCATCCTTACAACCGCCAAAGGAAACCAAATACAAAGAATACACTCGTGACATAGAGCCAATGGATGAGTTGGAAACCTTCCTGGTCGGAGAAGGAAGGGAAGTGAAGATTTCTAAAGAGGTGAACCCAAACCTCCATCTGTAGTTAATGCAGGTTCTGGTGGAGGAACAATAAACTTTTGCCTGGACAGAAACAGATTTTATAGGGGTGCCAACCTCTGCCATCCAACACTCTTCGAATGCTGACCCGAAAGCCACTCCATTAGCCCAGAAATGACGGAAGCAGGGCCCGAAAGACAGGAAGCTTCCCGAACTGAAGTTTGAAAATTGTTGGAGGCGGGACACATTAGAGAAGTACATTAGCCACAACGGGTTTCCAATGTAGTTCTAGTAAAAAAAACCAGGTGGGGCTTAGAGAATGTGCGTAGATTTCACTGATCTTAACAAGGTCTGCCCAAAGGATAGCTATCCTCTGCCTAACATCGATCAGCTGGTAGATTCCACCATGAGGTATGCTGTCTACTCAATCATGGATGCCATGACATGATATAATCAGATCAGGATGGATCCGCAAGATGAAGAGAAAACCTCTTTTATCATGCACGAGGGTACCTACTGTTACAAGGTGATGCCCTTCAGCTTAAAGAATGTCGGCGCCATATACCAGAGATTGGTCAATAAAATGTTTGGAGATTTGATAGGAAAGATGGTGGAGGTTTATGTGGATAACTTGATCATCACAAGCCAGACAGAAGAAGAGCATCCAAAGGATTTAAGGATAGCCTTTAAAATTCTGCAACAATTTCGACTTAAGCTGAACCCGGAGAAGTGTGCCTTCAGCATCAAAGGCAAAAAATTCTTGGGATTCGTGATATCACAAAGAGGAATTGAGGCCGATCTAGAAAAAAACCAGGCAATTCTCAACATGAGGCCCCCTAAAACTCTTAATGAAGTACAGAAGCTGAATGGCTGTATAAACGCTTTGAGTCGCTTTATCTCATTCTCAGCCAAGAGGTGTCTGTCCTTCTTTCAAGAAATAAAAAAGACCAGAAATTTAAATGGGACTGTGGTTGTCAGGCTGCCTTCAAAGATATCAAGAGATTTCTACGAAGCCCGCCATTACTCAACTGCCCCGTGCCAGGAGAGAATCTAATAGTTTTCCTAACGGCCACTAAGGAAGCAGTAGGTGCAGTTGTTCTTCGAGAGGAACACCAGCAATAGTGTCCTGTGTACTATACCAGCTATGTCTTTAAAGGCACAAAATTACGATACCCCAAGATAGAAAAGTTGGTCCTAGCCCTGGTTTCCACCTCTATAAAACTCAGACCCTACTTCCAAGCCTACTCCATCGCCGTCAGAATGGGGTACCCATTGGGAATAGTGCTGCAACGACCATAAACTTCAGGAAGGGTATCAGAATAGGCAGTTAAGTTGGGAGAGTTTGATATCTAGTACCATGCTAGGCCGGGTATAAAAGCACATATATTAGCCGATTAATCATAGAGTTCGCAGGATTGTGGGAACAGCCTCCACTCTAGCCAAAAGAGTGATAGTGCAGATCGATGGGGCATCCTCACAAGAAGGTTCAAGATATACATACGAGGCCTAGAGCAAGTGAGGTTAAGATAGGCCTCAAAATTCTCATTCCCTACAACCAATACGTTGCCAAATATGAGGCCATGATCAAAGGCCTGCAGCTTATTAGAGAAAAAGCTCCGGACAGAGTTTGCATTCAGAGTGATTCCCGACTGGTCTCCAACCATACAACAAATATTTCTAGATAAAGGATGCGCACATGGCAAATTATCTAGCCTACATCCGAACCCCGCTGACAGATATTGAAGCATGAGGGATACCCTGGGTCATAGAGTATATAACACGAGAGCAGAACCTAGAGGATGATAGACTGGCCAAAGCAGAAGCCGATCAGGGTGAGTGGAATTTGTTGCAATGCCCAATAGAAGTCCAGGGGCAATCAAGTTTGACAGGAAACTAGGCCTTCCCCATCACTACCATATCCCAAGATTGGCGATCCCCAATCGTTCAGTATCTCAAAGAAGGCATCGTGCCGCCAGACAAAGCGCAAGCATCCTGTATCACCAGGCGAGAAGGAAGGTATACCCGGATGGGTGATCAACTTTACAGGCGATCTTTTTCCCAAACACTTCTTAAATGCATAGACAAAGAAAATGGAGCTTATGTACTGCATGAACTGCATGAGGGCATATATAGCTCCCACCAGGCATCCCAGTCCCTGATTAGAAAAGCCCGTGTCAACGGATTTTTTTTGGGAAACCATGAAAGAAGAAGCCAAGGGCTATGTGGATGCTTACTACCAGTGTCAAGTAAATGCCCAAAAAACCATCTCTCTCCCGCCGGGCAAGCAGGTATCCTTACGACCTACCCATTCGCCACTTGGGGTATTGACATCATGGGACCCATGCCTGAAGCCAATCGCCAACAGAAGTTCCTTTTAGTAGGCATTGATCATTTTTCCAAGTGGGTAGAAGCTCAGTTCGTCAGCATAATCACTCCTGAAAGGGTCATCGACTTTTCCTGGGACCAAATCATCACTCGATTTAGCATCCCTCGTAGAATTATCACAAACCCTTATCATCAGGAGGCGATCGATCTTCTCTTCCTCGCTGGTATAAGGTTATGAAATGGTCGAGCTCCTCCCATTCATAAGAATACATCTTCTTTCATGAGACGACTGACCAGTCACCCCTCACAAACCCTTATCATCAGGAGGCGATCGATCTACTCTCCCTCGCTGGTATAAGGTCAAGAAGCGGTTGAGCTCCTCCCCTTTATGAGAATACATCTTCTTTCATGAGGTGGCTAACCAGTCACCCCTCATAAACCCTAATCATCAGAAGGCGATCGACCTGCTCTCCCTCGCTGGTATAAGGTCATGAAGCAATTGAGCTCCTCCCCTTTATGAGAATACATCTTCTTTTATGAGGCAGCTGACCAGTCAACCCTCACAAACCCTTATCATCAGGAGGCGATCAACTTGCTCTCCCTCATGTTATAAGGTCATAAAGCGGTTGAGCTCCTCCCCTTCATGAGAATACATCTTCTTTTATGAAGCGACTGACCAATCACCCCTCACAAACCCTCATAACTCCTTATCACGACTGCCTTCCTTGAGTACAATCACAACCCCTCACTAAGTACGCCTGTGAACAAAGCATCTCTGGCCCATAACAAAACAAAATCCTTACCGTTTAAGAAGTTAACAACGGCCATAAAAACACAGATCCTGAGCTACGGGAATAAGTTTTAGGCAGTTCATCTTTGATAAGATAGCCATAATGGGAAACATGGATCTCACTTTATTAACATGGTTTGTTTCCACGAAATTACATACAGATTAAAGGATAACATTTATTAAGCGTCATAAAAAAACAACAACAGCAGCAACAAGCAAACACTCGAGAAGAAGAAAAAGTTCCTCTTTTTTCATTAACGATATAGAATTTCTTACAAAAAAGCAAAAAACAACACGGTAGCCTCAGCAGGATTAGGATCTGCAAGGGACAGTCACGGTAGTTTAAGCATCTGAAAATGCTTTAATAGGTACGAAATCATCCTGGACGGCCTCCGTAAGCTGAGAATCCTGAACAATTTTAGCAGCTTTAGTAGACTGGCAGTCACCCTGGATGGTCTTGATCGGAACTGGGCCCTCGAAAGCCGCCTGGATTGCAGTAAAATCCTCAGCGATTATAGTCACTCCCTTAGCCATAGGCTCATCGCCTTCCCCCTCAACAGACAGGCTGTCATCGGCTAGCACAACTTCACCAACCCCCTCATCCCTCAGCTTTCGCACTCGTTCAACACATTCCTGAAAGCCAGCCTCACCTTTCAAAAACTCACGGAAGGAAGGAAAAGGTATGCCCATAGACAGTAGATCAGAATCTGGGGAACCCCTCGCAGCATCCATGCACTTTTGAGCGAATAAGAACATCATTTTAATGAAATCCCGCCCAGCTGCAGCTAGCTTGGCATCTTTCTGACTCTCTAATTTCTCCTTCTCCCGGGTGACATGCCCCAGTGATGCCCTCAGACTCTCAGCTTCTGCCTTCTAGATGCTAGCATCCTGCGATACCGAAGCCTCCCTTTGAGAGCAAGTTTCGAGAGAACTATATAGCGCTATCAGCCGCTGCTCTGCCTGGTCGTATGTTGTCAAAAGAGTCGAGTGGGCACTCTCCAATATAGATAGCCACTGCAAGGCATTACCTCTCGCTACGCAGGCTCCCTTTGCTCTCGATCTCTCTAAGGCCAGGTCGGTATCATAGCTCTCTTTCTCCTTCAGCTGAGCTTGGGCGGCTGCCACGTCCCGCCTCACCGAGGCCAATTCATCCTCCACCAACTTTAATCGTTGGCAATTCTCTATTCCATGCATGGCGTACAATAAATCATTTAAGGCCTACATCACAATACTATGGTCAACCTCCATAAGAAAATGCACAGATCCATAAATATAATAACTTGTCATACCTGTACACCATGGCTAAACCCTTTCTTAGCCCAAGCCTCATCCCAAGAACGGGGATTCCACTTTTGTTCTTCGTACAGGACAATATTTATTAGCTTCTCTCGAGCCTTAGGTGTATCCGGCTGACTCCCATCTAACCCGCCTGGAAAGGTGACGTCTCTCCCAGCCTTCTCTTCGCTGCAGAAGACACTCTACGGAATGCCTCTTTCAGTGGCACTGACCCCCCCACTGCTCTGGCCTGAAGTACCCTACTGAGACTCGTAGGAACCCCTCCTCTGCAGTGAGCTCTCCGGATCCTCCTCCTTATCATCCATAGGGGTCCGCGGGCGGAGAGGCACGGCGGGATCCCTGACGATCGGGGGTAGGGGCGCTCCCTCAGTCACCTTCTCTTGACCCTGTAGATCATCAAAAGAGATTCACTTTAAAATGACCCCAGCCAAAGCATTAGCAATAGATAGATGGCTTAGTATCCTTACCACGTCTAGATGCCCCCTTTTCAGAGGAGGGTGCCCCTTCTCTCCTCTTCCTGCCTTTCATATATCTTAACCCCTCCTTTCGCCTTGCTCGATGCTGATACTTGCTTTTGGCCATCGCGACTTTACCCCTTCCACTCCCATCCCTCACCTGGCCTGCTCCCTGTGCCTCCGTAGACTGAAATTGGGCTGCAGAGTCACTCAAGATGTCAAACATGGATTTATCTGAAAAGTAAGAAACACAGATAGTCAACCATTACGTATACAACCTGTCAAAATCTCAAGGCATACAAATGAAGACCCCGACACTGACATAATAGTAGTCCCAGATAGAAAAGCTTGCACCAATTTCGATTGAGTCCATGGCCCGTGCGGCACATTTTGGTAGCTCTAGTAGAGAAATACTTTTTCACCCTTCATCGTTGGGGGAATCCATTCATCCTTCTTCCCCTTTCCTAACTAGGAAGTAGGCAGCCTTGGCACCACCTCCTACCATTTGAGGAAGAAGAACCTCTCCTTCCACCGTTAAATGTTGGAGGTCTTTCCCCAGAATCCCACATAGGAGCTCTTCTTATTAAGGGTGAAATGCTCCTATACTAGGCGGGGTGTGCACAAGTGATGGAATATTGGGGGGTCAACACTCCTCCCAAACTGTCAAACACATAATGAGTCTCCATAATATCAGTCATGACGTTCCGGTGTAACTGGGCGAGTGGTATTTCATAGAAATCTAGAAGCACCACCAAAGAAGTCACCCAGGGATAATAAAACCCCATTAGGAAATGATCTGCGTACATCGTAAAATAACCTTCTAGGGGTGCATCGGCTCGGCTGTCTTCATCCGGTACCAAATACTATACCTCCTCTAACCATCTCAATGATCCCAACTTCTACGAAAACCATCTTCTGGGCGGCTCACAGGCAATGGATCTTACTAGTCGGTGGTCGAGTCTTTCTCGACCCCCATCTCCCTCCTCCCTCGTGTCTGATCGGCTATCATTCTTACCCATTTTGAGATCGCTGTTAGAGGAAAGCTCTATCACCGTCGATGGTTTTCTTTCGGTAACTTTCACCCACCTCCTCTGGGCAAGCCTTTTCCATCAAATCCAAAATTTCTTCAAGAGTGATCGGTAATAGAAAGTGTTAAACCTAGCTTCAGTAATTTCCACCACTTTATCGGACATGCAAGGTTTTCCCCTCTGGCTTCACAACTCTCTGATCAGGACACACACACGAAGCAAAGGCTACAAATGGGCATAACTGAGGGAAAAAGCCCCCTTTTATAGACCTTCTCGAAAGGGCTCATTAATGACATAAATTTAATTCTTCATGTAAAAGGAATATATGTTACAACACAAGTAGCCACAACCGTTGTCATCATTACTTAGGCTGTCACGCATTACCCTTGCCCTCGAAAACTTAATCTTCGCTTACACAGGAGACACTTGTCACACACTGGTTGGCCAGCCATTCACATGTTCATTAAATCCTCTCGAAACCCTGAAAGAATTTCAATCGCTTTAGGAGGGAAACCAACCCTCTTTTCTTATCGAACACTTAGAAGAAATTTCAAATTTTTTTCAAAAAGGGCCACTGCCGATTCTTCGTTCTACCCGCCACATAAAACTCCTTAAAATCCTCAAGAATTTCCCCATTCTGGGGGAGATTCCTGATAACCCAGTAGAAATCACGTGTCGGACACATGATCGGCCTGAGCAAAGGCCACGTGATCACCAGCTAGGCGCCCAGAGGAAGGCCAAGGGTAGAAAGAACCTCACGGCTATCAAGTCAACCAATCGTCTGATAACCTAGTAGAGATCACGTGCCGGACGCATGATTAGCCTTAGCAAACGCCTCGTGAACACCAGCTGGCGCCCAGAGGGACGTTAAGGGTGGAGAGAACCTCACGGTCATCCGGTCGATCAATTGCCCACCCGTTAGGAGTCCCTGCCTTGGGAGAGAAAGCTAGACAACTGTATTTAATGCAATAATTAATACTGCATTTAATACAGGAGTAAGGTGCGTCCCGACAAGATGGAAGGAGGTTGAAGTCAGAAAAGGACTTCAGGTCAGGTATGCAAAGGAAACCACTTGTCGGATCAATAGCTGACAAGATCAGCTAGGCTACGCCATCAGTTGCCCTATAACGTCGTGACAAGTGGCGATGAAGGGCACTGCATAAACCACGAAACCAATATAGGTAAGGAATCATCTTCTACACTACCTTTTTCATACATTATCCTCATTCAAACCACTAACTTAAGCATCGGAGTGATATAATTTGGGCAATTCGGCACCGAGTTATTTATCTTACTGGTTGACAGAATTCTTCTCCGACAAGAGCCTTTGGCTATCCTGGCTTACACAAGCTATCACATTATATATGTTGAGTTGTAAAATATACCAATTAAACCTTTATGGCTAATTGTTTTTGGGCTTCTAGTTGAGAATTACTTAAGATTGAGCTAATATAATGAAGAATTATGGTACAAAAGTATCACCAATACCAGTAATATTCAGATTTACTTTTTGGTTACATAATAATTCAATTATAGTTACTAATGTGTAAATTGATTTGTTAAATATGTTCACTTTTTTTTATCAAATATTGATTTTTTGAAACATGTTTTTGTTTTTGCTCACAAATTTTAAATTGTTTTTTGCTCAAACATTTAAATATTTAATTTTTAAAAAACCAACTTTATTTTAAATATTTAAAAAGAAAAATATCGAAAAATGGATACAAAAAATATTATTTTATAAAAAAATCAATTGGATAAAATATCCAAAATTGGACTAAAAATATCGAAGGTACATCCTAGGTGCACCCCTGCCCACGACAAGGCGCTCCCAAGATGCGCATACAGTTGTGACTTAGTAGAGTGCGTTCTAGGAGAGTCCTAAGATGCGACGAGCGTCTCATACGCATCTCCAACAACGAGCGCATTGCAGATGTACCTTTATTACCGGTCTCATTGAATGCGCGTTTGATTCATTTTCAGACCAATTTAAAAAAAAAAATCTACAATGGACAATTTTTTATTATATGATTTCACTTATATACTTAAATTTTATCCAATTCATATGCATGTAATTAATTTTAATTTTGAAAAGAAATAATTTATGCCAGAATCTTGTGTTATCCTGAACGCCATATTATCATGTTATTTTCGAAACTCCCATGTTATAATATCGTTTCTTTATAAAATATTTAATCTCTAGTTACAATATGAAAAATGTAAAATTTTATATGTATATAGTGCATATAAAATTATATATATAAAGTAAAATGAAATAATAAAAAATTTGTTTATTGTATAAAAATTCCTAAATTTAGTTAAAAATGCATCGGATGGGCATGCGAAATGCACCCGGTGTTGGAGGCATATCCGAGATACCCGCCATAGTCATTGGCACGCCAAGGACGCGCCTACACATAGCCAGGATATGCCACAAGTGTAGCTTGGGCAACACCCTACCATGGTTGTGGCCCAAGGCATGCCTTTGATGGAGTTTAGCTCAAATTTTGAAAAAAAAAAACTAGGTTGATTTTTTGTAAAGTTATTTTTACTGTTTTCGTCTTCCGATATTTTTTTGTTTGAACGGTTTGGTTTTCTTCACCCCTAATAAAGATGGTCAAAAGTGCACTCAGTTTCACATGGTAGATGTTATTATTATTTAAACTATGTTTCATATTGTGGAAAGTTATACGAAAATCAGTTGAGATAAGTTGAGGATGTTAGTTAGTTGCACTAGTACAAAAAAGAATTATGGCAATAGTTTTTTTTTGGTTTTGGAAACGCTTTCACTCTGTTGCCTATACTACTGTTGCCATAGCCCTAAATGAAAAGGTAACGGTTAAATAAATGTTACCTTTTTATAGTATAGGCAACAGTTTGTAAATACACTGTTGCCTATACTAACTGATTAGGTCATTTTTGTTAAATATTATAGGCAACAGTTTATATGTAGAAACCATTGCCTTAAGTATAATTCAGGCTCCCTTAAGACCAATAGGCAATTGTTTCACGAGGAACCATTTCCTTAAGTTTCATTAGGCAACGGTTGTAGGATGAAACCGTTGCGTATTCTTTATATAGGAAACAGTTTCCTTTTATTACTGTTCTCTTATATCAGTTTAGGCTATAGTTTTTCTTACGAACGGTTGCCATAGATTGTTCTACATACAAAAATATCGTTAGTAATATATACACACACCTTCCAAATACATAATACACCAAACACAAACCAACCAAATCATAATACACCAAATCACATAACCTAATCATACCCCAAATACAAACAAGCATTCAACATTCAGTATCAATATCATTCAGCAGGTATAACATTGACCAGATATAGCAGAAATATAACAGGCAAACAGATATAACATTCAACAGCAGGGCAGATACAATAGGCAAGCAGATATAGCAGGAAAATAGAAGTTAAACAAAATAATATCTAAAATCATCTAATCCATGACAAAAAAAAGAAATAAATGTATACAAAACCTCATTCAAAATAAGAACACAGAGAATCATTAATTCACCATCTAATTCATAACAAAAATAACTCTACGAATTATATGAAGAGTAAAAATATCTAAAAACTCATTTAAATCTGAATTAATGTATGTCTCCGACGATGTAAAATCCTGATATAATAAATAAATTTATACACCAATTAGCAAATATATAAATTATATTAACTAATTAAGCTAAAAACTAACTTATTTCAATATTATATTACCTTTGCAAGATTATCACTATCACCATGATGCACAACTATGTCATGTATCTAACGTATGATATAGTAACCACACTCAACCGACCTATCTCACACACTACATGTTCAAATTGATATATATTTAGAAGAATATTATTAAATTTAATAATTTCACACTACATGTTAAAATTAAATTTCATATAATTTATATACATTTACATGTACATATTTAAATTCTTGTTTTGAAGACCA
>CAOJCR010849812.1:0-16977 GCA_948330485.1 Euphorbia neoarborescens | reverse complement strand
ATGTTCTTCCTTTCTCAGCTTTTATAAATAGCTAAAAATATTTACTTCAGGGTGCATTTAATTGTAGTCTATCATCTCAATCTTTACTATCTCTCCTATTTCATCGGTCATTTATCCAAGAGATCCTTACCTTACATCTCGATGCATCTCTCTTAAAGGGTTATAAATATTTTAAATCTCAATCATATTTATTTCAATAACAAGCATTTGAGTTAACTCATTTGGCCTTCTTTACATGATTTCTTCCTTGAGCTTGTCATTTTTTTCCTTTAATAATTGCCTCTTTGGTTATGCTAAAGTCTAGCTCTCTAATATTAAGATATGCCTGATTAAATCTCTCATAAAATAGTAAAGTGATTCATCTAGTCTTGGACAATCTCATACAAAGCAAACTTACTGCCTTTGTTGGTAGGTATCCAAAAAATTATCTATAAAGTTGTCATCTCATTTGATCCTAGTCTTTTATTGATTCAAGAAGTAATGAATCAAATGAATAAGCAGCCAGTCCCATTAGTGTGGTTTAAAAATATATAGATAAGTATGCCTCAAGCTCCCTTACCATAGCCATTTAGCTTATATAGTTTTATACGTGTACTATAGGATCATCATCTCTGTTATAATTGACTTATTCTGATAGCCAAAATTTTGATGCCAACGGTTCTCTAATGAGGCATTCTATAAAAGGGTGAATGGTCACTCTCCATTAGTGATTGCTAAAAAGGTATTATGAACGAATGGAGGGCTTCTTGAAGAAATTTCTAAATTTTAGACATTCAGTTAGATCATAGCTTACTACTTACTTAGCAATTTGTGTTGCTTGTATCAAGTGAGTGATTAGCATATTCTCTTATGTTAGACTAGTATATGGTATTTAATATGCAGGGAAAATGTATTGCACAAATGCGATAGGCAAAATACATGGAATGGATTGTAGTGGCACATTCCAGGGGATGTTAAAACGTTTATAGTCGCTTATGTGGTTGGAGTAGTAAAATGGGTTGCTCCTCCAGGACATTGTCTTGGTATGGGAGTGTATATAGGGGTTGTCGACATTCACCCATATGAATTTTTAATTAGGACATTATACCTGAAGTAGTTACAGATACGAGATTGGTTTTTTGATTTGGTATGAAAAATAATACATGAGATGTTGTTGGGATGCTTTCATTGGTTCCTATGTTTGTCATAGTTGAGGATAATAGAGTGCTTACAACGCATCCTATAATTCATGTAGTGTCATGTCCAGGAAGGCTCTTAAAAAAATTTGGTCTCGTTGCCATACCATACTCGTGGGCCAAACTTGTAAACATTTCTATGTTGTTGTTTATTAATGTTGAAAAATTATCGGAGCTTACTAAATGAGTAGATTGGGAAGATGCTCCACGGAGGAGAAGATTCCTTCTAGAGGAGGAATACTTAATGGTATGTCTAAGGTTATAAATCCAATATCAATGTTGCAGTATTACAACGCTCACTACACCATTGAAATATTAGTCTTCAAAAATTGATCTTCATGCGCTCTTTCAAAATTTTCTTGAAGGATGAGTAAACTTAGGACCTGTAAAAGGAGGAAATATGATACACCAAATATGCTTCAGGAGTCTCTCTAATTCCTAAGCCAGAAGGAAATCTTAAAGACTTTTTAATGAATAATATTGTAGCAGGAAAGTGTAAAATCGGTATATAGACAATATGAAAAATAATACACATATATATTATTTTCCGCGAATTAGCCGGATTACAATAAATAAGAAAACTAATTGTTAGAATCGTTATACAGACAATATGAAAATAATACACATATTATTTTCCACGTGTCAGTCGGATACTATAAATAAGAAAATTATAGATAAACAATTGCAAGAAATAACAAAATAAGAAAATTACGAATAATATAAAATTACCATAACTTTTAACCAAGATAGATGGATTTGGCAAGGCCTATAGAACAAACTCCTTAAGATAATAATTTCAGCTGAAATGGTCTCCTGAGATACAACGACAAACATTGGAAAAACTCTCGAATGTGTGCTAGGACATTTGACCGAAATCAAGGAAGAAAACACACAGAACATATTTTAAAGCTCAATAATGTGTTTTTGCTTTTTTCAAAATCTTCCTTATTCGTGTGCGTATGCTATACCTAAAAATAACAATAATTGTAGGGAATAAAGGATTAATAGGTTTAATAGTAATGAATAGGTTAGTTATTTGCCATTAATGGACAGTTATAAACCATTAATAGACGGTTACAAACCACTTATGGTCAATGAATGAGACATATTAAAAGTTATGTATGTGCCAAAACATTCCTGTGAGTCGTAACTGTCACACGGGCAGCATCCTAACGCGTCAGTGACCAAGACTTTCTGCCCAATCTAAATTCTCACTTTCGACTACAATTTTCATTCATCCTTTATCCAAATTATGCATACAATAAATCATTGGAAGGATCATCAAATGTAGGACATGATTATATATAAATACATCATACCAATTTTGATCTTAACCATGTCATAATTTGGCTATACGTTCAACCACACTATCAGCCAAATTTCCAATAATCCCCCACACGAATGAAAATTGTTTTTGGATGAATTTTTAAAATAGAAGTGGTGAAAAGCCTTCGCAGTCAACACCTATAAGGATATGTAGATTACCCTCTTTGAACCTTCCCTTATGAACATATATTTGTATACTATCTGTCTAATAGACGCGATGTCCTTGAATTATTCTGTTGTTTGTATGAATAGGGATATGACTCATACATATGTCAACCATACACAATTATATGGTTCTCATGGTTATGTTCATTTTGGTTATGAACATCTCCTTATTCTTCAATAGTTTTGAACGACTAAAGCCTCATTAGATTTCTTGAAGTGACCGCTCTTTACTTACATATAGATGATTTACTTTTGCTTAATCCTCTTAAGAAAATAGTACCATTAAAAGTATTATTACTTAACCTTTTCTAATAGTCACTATTTACATCTTAGGAATGGGAAGGGGTTACCCCCACAGTAATACCAAGGTTCGTCCAGTTAGGTTATCCCATTGAACCTAGTTCTTGGGATCTCTAGTCATCATAGGTTGGGTTTTTCGCCACATAGTACCTTATATTTAATAGGCTTTTAGGCCCATTCCTTTCGATATTTTAGCAACTTGATCTCTATTTAACCCTTTAGTTAGTGGATCCGCTAACTTATCCTTTGATCCTACAAAATAAACATAGATAACTCTAATGAGATCAGTCATCTAACTGTATTATTTCGACGATGCATATATCTCGACTTACCATTATACATCACATTTTGTGCTCTTTTAATCGTTGCTTGATTATCACAATTTGTAGGCACAGATGTCGGCCATTCTGGAATATCTTCTAAAAATTTCTTAGCCACTCCGCTTCTTCTCTAGATTTATCCATGGCTACAATATCATCTTCCATCGTAGATCTAGTTATAAGCATTCTTCTAGAAGATTTCAAAGACACTGCTCCACCTCCAAGGGTGAACATATAACTACTAGTACCTTTTGAATTTTTTTATATCTACTATCCAACCAGGATCAGCATTCCCTTCTAGTATAGCTAGTTCTCTTATATAGTACAGTCAGTAATTCTGAGTAAATTATGAATATCTTAGCATTCTTATGATGGCTTTGTAGTGACTTTCACTTGGATTACTCGTGAATCTACTTAAATTGCTTATCGAAAAAGTAATATACGATCTTATACAACTAGATAGGTACATAAGACTACCTATAACTCTAGCATATTTCATTTGGTTTATTCTTTCACCTTTATTCTTGAATATATGTTGACTTATATCAATAGGAGTTCTAGCTACACCAGCATCATTGTAACTGAATTTACTCAGTATTTTGTCGACGTAGTGTGATTGCGTTAATATGAGATTGTTAAGTGACCTTTTTACTTGATACCTAAAATAACATCTACATATCCCATATCTTTCATGTCAAATTTAGAATTTAACATATTCTTAGTGCTTTTGACCATATTCCCATTACTACCTACCATAAGTATATCATCAACATACAAACATAGGATAACATATCCTACATCTGTAGTTTTCATGTATATGCACTTATCACACCATTTATGTGATATCCACCCAATATCATGGCATTATCAAATTGTTTATGCCATTATTTTGGTGCTTGCTTTAAACCATATAATGACTTCACCAGCTTACAAACTTTCTTTTCCTTACCTGAAGCCACACAACCCTTGGGATGCTCAATGTAGATCTCTTTTTTAAGATCTGTATTTAGAAAGGTTGTTTTCACATCCATTTGATGTACTTCTAAATTGCATGAAGTAAAAATTTCAAGGATTATTCTAATAGATGTTATTCTCGACACAGGAAAATACATATCAAAATAATTATGGCCTTCCTTTTGTCTAAAACCTTTTGTGACCAAATGTTTCTTGTACTTATCAATTGTTCCATTTACTTTTATTTTTCGTTTGAAATTCCACTTAGAAGTTAGTGGTTTAGTTCCTAGAGGAAGAACCACTAATTTCCAATTATGATTCTGTAATATGAAATCAATTTCACTCCTTATGGTTTCTTTACATAAAGTACTTTTCGCTGAATTTATAGCTTCACTGTAATTCTGAGGTTCTGCCTCTTTCACACAGTCAATAAAATCTGGTCCAAAAGATTTTTCTATTCTAGCGCTTTTAATTCATCTTGGTAGTACCTCATCAACATCTTCTTTTAAAGAATCATTGATGTTTTCTTCAACCATGTCTTTAATTTCATTATCAACTTCTTGTTCATCCATTTGATCAAGTGGTGTAAATCCAAGTGTAGCAACCAAGTCCTTGGCAACAGTGCAAAAAACGTGGTGCAAATTTTGTACAACATGGTATTGTTTTGGTTCGTCATGCAAATACCCAAATCAAATTTGGTCTTACTAACTCAAATTCACAAAATACCGTAAGTATATGGGTCGCACAAGTATTATAAAATGGATTTTTAAGTCTGAGTATTGATCCCACGAGGATAAACGTACACAGTAGGCATATATACTCATATATTCTGTTTATATTAATCTAAAAGTGTTTTTTTAGCGTGAATTCTACATCAAATCATAAACACATAAGAGTATCTTAATGCAAACTATATTCCATTAATAATGATTCGAATTACTTAGTATTTTCTGTAGACTAATCTCATAAACCATCCAAAATTATTCTAGATTCAAATACATGGAAAAATACCATTCTTTTTTACTACAATGGTTTGAACATTAGATTAAGTATGTTTAACCTAACTCAATTCATGCATAAATCAAACATGTAATATCCTATGCCTTTTGTTTATTACAACATACAACATTACAAGCCCTTTTCATGCATCTGAATTTACATGCATAATATCAATGCCATCTTCATCAAACAAAATTAACACTCATTCTAATTCTATATGAACTCGGTGATGTTTAACTCAATATGCATATCTAGCACTTAAGCCAAGAATCAAACAAAGAATCATCAAGGATTAATCAAACAATTCCATCTTATTTACAGAAATAATATGTTTAGAAATCAGCATACATAATGATGAACTCTTGCAACAAAAACTCTAACATTCAATCTATATAATGGTTATCAATCATTATAGAGATTGCCTAATAGGAGTTTTTTATCACTTTGGGAATTTCATGCAAGTAAGTGATCAAAATAGAGAGTATGTCTAACTCTTATTCAAAATAGAAAATAGAAAACATTAAACAATACCATGGGAAGAAATACAACTCTTATGGAGTTGCATACCTTACCCACACAAGAAGGAGGCTTCCTCTGAATTGAAGGGCTTCTTCTTACTCCTTTGAGTCTTCTAATTTGCAGTAGAATTCTTCCCTATAGAGTCTCTTTCTCTAGAACTTTTCTTTCTTGTGAAGAGTGCTCTCTCTCTAATTTTCTGTATGAAAAATGCTGAGTTTGATGGCTATTTATAGAGTTTTAGGGTGCTTACAAGTGCTTTTCTTATTTTTCTTAAAGTGATAAGATGTGTTAGGATTGGTTTATGGTGGATAAACATTGATTTGGAGGGAATAAGGAGGGAGAACAGTGGCCATTTTCATGTTTACCGTTGCTCCAACGGTCAAAAGTGTTCTTCAGGGTAGGGTTGTATGCATAAGTCGCGATCACGATATAAGTGAGTCGCGATCGCGACAGAGTTCTGTCTACTCCCCTTTGATTTTTCTTTTTTCTTTATTTTTTATCCATAATTCATCCCGTTTGTCCCGATCCTTTACAACGGTCCTAAAAACATCTTTGGTCTTGAAAAACCTAAAAAAATAAACATTCTAACACAAAATATTCGTTAAATACACAATATACATATACTTGTGCTTGCTTTGTATGCCAAATACATATGCTTTGCACATCGTATCAAATTTCCCCACACTTACCTTTTACTTGTCCTCAAGCAAAGTCATATCTTGTTTTTCATCATATATTCCCGTTTTTGCAAGTATTTTCTTTGATAATATACTAATGAACAAAATTTAATGTATAATGGAATCTCTTAATTTTTTAGTTCAACATCAAAATTTAATAAGTTATGTATAGTTGGTGCATGTATAGCGTAAGAATTTCATTAGTCCATTAGTTTGATATTTACTACTTACTTTAGAACATGTTGGACAACTTTTATCTAATTAGGAATGTAGCCTTTTAGGACAATTTTTAGCACACATGTATTTATTAGATGTCTCAAGGCTTTTTTAGGTACTTAGATTTCTAAAGCTCAAAATTGATTGCATTTTATGCTCCATACCACTTTTCCCCTTTTACCTCTTTTCTTACCTCTCTTTTTGCATATCTTTTGAAAGAAATTTAAGTAAATGTTTTTATAGTTTTTAGTGGTTGCATTTTATGCTCCATACTACTCTCCTCTTTTGACATATAAATACTTTATTTTTCTCCCAAATGATACCCTCATCCTTTATTGACTTATCTTTTCACATGTATTATGGCTTTAGTTTCCTTTATTCTACTAACTAAATCTAGATAAAAAAAGTATGTCTTTTAATGTTTAAAGAGTTCATAAATATGTGACTAAGTCTAAGTATTCTTTAATGTATGACATTTACAACTTATAACTAACTAGTTGAACTTTATTTAGGTGTTTAAATTAAAAAAATAGATTTCACGTACCATAAAGTTTATTCTTAATTTAAAATTTGAAGGAAATAAGGCATAAAAAGTTTTATGAATAACACAACATATAGTCTAAGCTATGAAGAATAAAAAGTAATTTGGTATGAATTGATATACAAGAACAATATAAATATGTATATTTGTAAAAGCAAACATATATTTCATGTATTTCATTTGTTAGGCATAAAATTCTTTTTGTTCTTCTAACTTTAAAATTTTAGCGTGTTAAAACATGTGTTGGTTTTTCTGAAAGCTTTGAAAAAAATTTGAAATTTGAGCCTATTTTTAGCATTAAGCTTTAGCCTTTTTACTTCTTTATTTTAGCATCAAAAACTTGACATAAATGATTATACATCCCCCCCACACTTGAATAACACAATGTCCTCATTGTATAAAGTGGATGAACTTTGAAAAATTTTGATATAAAAGATTCTTAAAAAGTTTTTGAAATTGAAATATTACTTCATTAGACTTCAAAGATATTCAAATTATAACAAGACATGCATACATCGTTTTCCTATACTACTCAGGCATAACTTTAAAGAGAATACCATAAAGAACCTTATTCTTCTCCTTCTTCAGATGAACTTGGGGGTGATGGAGTGAATTCAACATTTGGAGTTCTAAAAAACTTCAAAAACTTCTTCTTCAATTAGGTTTGAGTTTTGTCGAATTTGTTTAGCTTCCAGTCCATATTACCAAGTTGTAAGCGCATCTCCGCTTGAGTTGCATCAATTCTGTCCAATCGAGTAAGAACTTGTTGCCAACCTTCAACCATGGCTTGTGTAGTTTTGGCTTCACTTTGTGGTTCTGGTTCCTCCCTCCTTGAAGATGAAGCGGCTTGCCTTGGTATAGGTTCTCTCCTCCCCGTCCTTGCATCCCATGATTTCCAACGGTATCCTCCAAAGTGTTCTTCATTTTTCGGATGACAAACCCTTATTGGGATTTCGTAAATTCCATACGATGCCAAACACCATTGATCCCATCCCTAAGTTTTTCTTTGATGTTGTTCTTGAGATAGAATGTAATGCATCGAAGATAATGGAAATCACATCCGGAGTTTCTCTATTTAACAAAGTATCAATCATACAGAAGTCATTGACTTGTACTTTAGTTGATTCTACTCTTCCAAATAGAGTCATCGCTAGGTACTTCTGAAGATATAACAAACATTCATCACGTATAAACTTATTAGAAGAATTTTTAGGATCAAACCATGGTATAGTAGTGATTTGCTCCCATATTGGATTCGGTTTGAATTCGGTTGGTCATCCTGCTAGTCCCGTAACTGTTAATCTGAAGAAATCATGCATTAAGTCATAGTTGATCTCAAATTCATCTCCTTGATTGCGGAATAAAAGAGCTATGTGGTTTTCGTCTTTCTATTCGAGAGTGGTGAAAAACTCCAAACATATCTCTTTATCAACCGGGTAGAACATTTCAACATACCTATTCCAAGAGAGAGTGTTGATGAATTTCATGAATGTTCCTTGAATGATGAGTTGTTCCAAAAAGCTTTTGTTGATCTTGAAGTTGCTACTAAACTTCACATTTCGAAGTTTCTTGAATCTTTGGACTTCCTCCTTGGATTTGATTCGAAAGTTTGCTCCATATTTGGAGGAGAGGTCTAATCTTGATGAAGATTTAGAACTTGGTTTCTTTCCTGTAAGCTTTTTAGTTCTAAGTGCCATGGAGATTTGATTTGTTTGAGTTTTGAAGAAGAAAATGATTTTTTGAAAGTTGATTCTTTGCTAAGGAAGAAGGAAAATATGAAAGTGCATTTGATCAATCAATTTGGGAGTTATTTAAAGATGATTAGGGCATTAATTTGGGTGGATAGATACATATTTTTGAGAATATGAATATTAGAGAGAGGGATCCAACGTTCAGATTTTTCAAAAACTAGTTGTTGGGGTTTTGTTGTCGCGATCACGACAGAGGATGTCGCGATCCCGACACACTTCTATCCACGATTTTTAAAATTTCTTTAATTGCTTCTTTTTGCATTTTTGATTTTTCTATCTTGCATATCTTCTTATCCTTAGTGTATCTAAACTGAAAATATCTAAAAAAACAAACTTATTTAGATATACAAATGAGTCAAACATCTAATGCTTGACTTTAAAATATAAATGATAAAAATATATAAGTAAATAACATTAAAATAGAAATAGAAAGTTATGGCGTTTATTTATATGCATAATCCTTGTTGAAATATGTACAAGAAAAAGGATTACATGCCATAAGTAAGAAATAAAAACAGAAAGATATATGCACATATTTATTATATATATATAAATGTTATAATCATATAGCTGTTATACCATAGGCTATCTTAATCAACCGTAATTTAAGATTAATTTGGATCCCACTCCATATCACTAGATGGAGCTTTCTGTTCACCAACAGGATTGGACTACGCTAATTGCTCAAGTTTATGAAAAGATATAATCTCTTTAATCAACTTGTCCATTTTAGCTAATGGACAATATTCGTCGAGGAGGGTTTTAGCAATTTGTTCCCATGTAGAGAATGAATTTGGTGGGAACGATTATAACCAAACCTTAGCCTTGTCTTCAAAAGTGAAAGAAAACAATTGGTTGCAAATTTCTTTGATGGAAACTTCATCAATCTTAATTGTATCACAAATTTTGAGAAAAATAAAAATATGTGATAGGATCTTCATTTGGTAATCCATAAAAAGCCACTCTTTTTTTCACAGTGGCTACTATTATAGCCGCAACTTCGGAATCCGGTAAATCCGCTAGTTGTTGAATCACTTCACTTTGTATGTCTTCCATTTTTGGTATATCAAACTCTTTAAGTGTAGATATTTGTTGGCTCTCCATTCTTACTCCTGTTGATTTCTTCAAAAAGTAAACAGAAAAATGATTGGAAAAGTGAAAATATAACATATATAATAACGAATATAATGCATATAATATCTATAAATCATATTTGAATATTTTAACTCACTGGTCATTGTTACATCCCCGGCAACAGTGCTAAAAACTTGGTGCAAATTTGAGTGTAGCAACCAAGTCCCCGGCAACTGCGCCAAAAACATGGTGTGAATTTTCTACAACATGATATTGTTTTGGGTCATCATGCAAATACCCATATCAAAGTTGGTCTTACTAACATAAATTCACACAATACCGCAAGTATACAGGTCACAAAAGTAGTATAAAATGGATTTTTAAGTCTGAGTATCGATCCCACGAGGATAAATATACACAGTAGGCATATATACTCATAAATTCTATTTATAGTAACTAAAAGTGGATTTTTTTGTGAACTCTACATCAAATCGTAAACACATAGGAGTATCTTCAATGCAAACTATATTCCATTAAGAATGATTTGAATTACTTAGTATTTTCTGTAGACTAATCTCATAAACCATCCAATATTATTCTAGATTCAAATACATGGAGAAAAACCATTCTTTATTTTTTACAATGGTTTGAACATTAGACTAAGTATGTTTAACCTAACCCAATTCATGCATAAATCAAACATGTAATATCCTATGCCATTTCTTTATTACAACATACAACATTACGAGCCCTTTTCATGCATTTGGATATACATGCATAATATCAATGTCATCTTTATCAAACAACATTAACACTTATTCTAATTCTATATAGATATGCATATATAGAATTTAAGCCAAGAATCAAACAAAGAATCATAAAATAATAATCAAACAATTCCATCTTATTCATAGGAATAATATGTTTGGAAATCAGCATACATAATGATGAACTCTTGCAATTAAAACTCTAACATTCAATCTATATAATGGTTGTCAATCATTATAGAGATTGCACAATAGGAGTTTGTCATCACTCCGGGGAATTTCAGGCAAGTAAGTGATCAAAATAAAGAGTATGTTTAACTCTTATTCAAAATAGTAAAAAGAAAAGAATAAAAAATATCATGGTAAGGAATACAACTCTTATGGAGTTGTATACCTTTCCCAGACAAGATGGATGCTTCTTCTGAGTGCAAGCGCTTCTCCTTACTCCTTTGAGTCTTCCGATTTGCAGTAGAATTCGTCCCTACAGAGTCTCTCTCTCTAGAACTTTTGTTTCCTATAAAGAGTGTTCTCTCTCTAATTTTTTGTATGAAAAATGCTGAGTTTGATGGCTTTTTATAGAGTTTTTGGGTGGTTACATGTGTTTTTGATTGGTTTTAAAGTGATAAGATGTATTGGAATTGATTTAGGATGGATAAACATCGATTTAAAGGCTTTGCCATAGATGGCCTATGGCAACAATAAAAAATTGTTACATTTGGTACTGAATTCGTTGCATTTGGGTCAAAAAAGGGTATAAGGCAACGAAAAATATGAACTGTACTTTGTTGGTATATTGGGCATTACCTTTGCTCCCTAAGGCAACAAAATTTTTCTAAGGCAACGAATGAAAGTCGTTGCTTTGTTTTACTAAATTTATTGCAATCAAATGTAGGCAATATCAAAGGCAACAAAAAATTGACACAAATGCAACGAAAATATTGTTACCTTAGTAATCTAAATCCATATCCATATAATTTTTAAGCAACGAATTCGGGGCTGAGGAAAAAATTTTTTGGTTTAATAGCAACAACATATATTTGAAAGCAATAAGAATCATTGTCCAAATGCAACGAAATATATAGCAAAAGCAACGAAAAAAGGGACAAATGCGGCGTAATTATTTGCAAAGGCAATGAATGTTTTGTACAAAAGCAACGAATGTTGTTTACAAAGGCAACGATTTCTAAATTAATCGGCTTAAAATTAAAAATAAAAGCAACAAAAGTTATTGCAAAGGCAAAAAACTAAGAGACAAAGGCAGCGAAATTTTTTATATTTAGCAACAAAAAATTTTATATTTAGCAACAAAACTTTTAAATTTAGCAACGAGTATTAGAAGAAACATCGAACACTAAACAATGAGGAAAAGATTTCATTAACAGCTTGTATAAGCACATAGATCTCATTCATGTCATATCTTGATCTTAGATTCTGCAAGACTCCCGATTCATATAAATAAGCAAGTTTTGTCATATCATCAACTCCACATAGAGACACCTCAACATCTTGACGATTCAAATTCGAAGCTTCACTAGATACCTGCAAAAAATTTTGAGTCGGTTATTTGGAGATGGTTAAACCATATTTATTGTGATGATATTGAATAAAAGACTTACCTTCCTTCAATTTCTTTGCAAGTGCTGGTTATAATTATAATTGCTCCGCAATTTCTTGGCAAGACTGAAAAAAAAATGGGACTACTGAAAAATCAAAGAAGAAAGAGAAATCAAACCTTAATGTTTTCTAACTTCTGATTCTGGTACCGTGGTACAACTGTAGTATAAAAATACAATTAGTGATCCTCTCAGCCAAAACAAAAATAAACGAAACTAAACTTTCCCCCAACTCAATTCAATTTTTGCACATAATAGCTAATTTACAGTTCTCCTGGCCCTTGCTCTAAATAGACTCCATCAAAGCATAGAACATACAGGGGATGAGAATATAACACTAACACGCTTCCTAGACTCGATAAGGATTTTGATTCTCATTTTAATGTAATTAACGGATTTTTGGTGATAAGTAGTATTATTTTCCAAATAAAGAAATTGTAACAGTAGACTAATGGATATTTTCTTTATACTTTACATACAACAGAAGCTGCACGTCACTCATAAGGAGCTTTAACAAATAAAAACAAGCAATAAAAAGAGAACTGATAGTTAGTTGAAATAACCTATCTACACCAGGTGTAAAAATTTCAAACATTCCAAGTTCCACAAAAAGATCTAAAGATACACCTAACGTATCTTTATTGTTTTCACTAGAAGGTATTTTTTTATGTAATCATCTAATTATCTGCTATGTGGTCAATATATCAACAGAACGCCAACTTACTCCCACCAGATTGCAACACCAAAGCAAAAACATCTACAGTTGTCTTGGGAAAACTCTCTAACATTATTGCACCTTCTAAAGCTTTCCGAAGCATTGCAGAAAAGTCTTTACGGTCTGATCCCTATTAATAGGAGTTCCACATATCAAATACAGATCTTTGTAAAATCAATATATATGTTAACACTAGCATCATAAGAGAAAGATCAAGTCATATACGAACTCACTTATTGCCATCAGTATTGCTTGTTGAAGGTTCTTCAACCAAAATTGACCAATGGACAAAAAAAGAAGAGTAGCATCCAAGTGTATCCACAAGTAACATTCCAAATCCATAAATTCAAAATGTGGTGGATATAGGTTTATAATCTGCTTTCCTCATTTTATAATCCCAAAATTACTTCTCATTTATTTTTATTACCATATTCCTCTAATTCTCTCAACTTACTCCAATGGCTGCCTTAGGTTCCTTCATCACTACTCTTCCTCAATTCAGCGGCCTTAAACCCCAACAACTCCCCATCAAATATCTGGTAAGTACTCTTCATTTCTTTGTTTCTCATATATAAAAATAATTAATAATTTTATGGAAATGAAAATGCAGGTAGCAGGGGTAGAAGTAGGAAAGAGGAACAAGGGAAAAGGAGTCATGGGAGAAGAACATTGTAAATTTTTTTAAAATTAAACAACATAGGAGACTAGAAGTTCATTACAAATTCAATCAATGCCAGAAGCAATTCGATGAATAGATAAAAAAGATAACGGGAAAATAACAGCTAATCAACAGCTCAAGTTAATTGATAAAAGTTACTAAAAAGCAAAAGAAAAATTCAAGAATGGAAATTGGAAACAATTTTTAATAGTATACGAGGCATGTTAATCTGATATCCTTTTCCTGCAATAGAGTTAACTGAGCAGACAATGATATTATTTCTGTTTGCAGGGTCTGAACTTTACATTCAAGTTCAGCTATATACCTCATCTTCCTTTCCTTCGATCTTGCTGCTGATTGTCGATTTGCCAAGATCCCATCATATGACATGGAAAAGCACATGAGATATCTATTTTTTCAAGACAACAAGAATAATCCAATTGTAAACTGAAGCAAAAGACCATATTCACTGATAAGGAAAATAAAGGGAGCAAAGAAAGGGAAATAACAATTGTAATCCTAAAATGGTATTTGATAGAGAAAAGTGAATCCTATGTGTATGTATCACTTTCAACATAACATAAACCAGAAAGAAGAATCAAATTCAAATTACAGAATCAAGCTTGCTATTACCATTCACCATTATAGGCTACCCATAAATAAGAATCAAATTAAAATTACAGAACATGGATCCATTTCCTTCAAAGTGAAACTGCAGAATCAATTTGGCATTAAAACATCTATCAATCTTATGGTAACACGACTAAATATCATTTTTTCTATGCAAAACATTAAATTAAAGGACTGACCTATGGATAGAAGGGATTTTGAGAGTTCTTCATCTCGTCGATTAAAGGTAAAAGTATCGGTACCTACAAATTGTAAAATTGATATAAATAGGAAGAAAAAAGTTAGCCAAACTAATTGATAACTGCTGTAAAAGTGAAGCAGACCTCTCTAAAGGCGAGGAAGCCGGCAATGTAAGGAACTCGGAGGTGGACAAGCCAGCGATAAACTTGAAGGATTATTGCTTGAACTTGATGAAATTGGAGGCAGAGGGGCTCGAAAGTCTGCCGACAGAGGTGGAGAATTGTAACATCTCATACTTAAGAACTTTAATGTTTTATGCTTTAACCTCTAACCATAAGTTTTGGGCATTAGCTTTTAGACGGTGTAATGTTAATAATATGGTATTTAGTCATTCTATGCTATAACATTATAAGGTTGATACTATAAAGTGGATTGAGTTTAGATAAACCAATTAAGTTTATAATTAAGAGTTTAATGGTTGAAAGTGTGGTAAATAAAGTAACATGCATAACAAGGGTGGATAATGTGTTGTTGACATTAGTCAATCTTGTTAACATTGGTCAACTTTAGTGGGGATTGATGTTTTATAATGTTTTATAGTTTACATTCAGAATTTCGATTTTGGAAGGGTTTTGGTAGTGATATATGATGGAATGAAGTGTCTAAAGTGTGTAGTGTTCAAAGTAAGTGAATTCGGGGTTGATTCGAGGTGTGTAAAAAACATTTGACAGCAAGACAACATGACCTCGTACTATTAACACGCTGTCGGGTTACCCAAGCTGTCGAAAGGAAATTTTGGCAGAATCCGGCATGCCATCGTGTTGTTACAACACGACGTGTTGGACAGCATAACACAGCGTGTTACGAGGTCTGATAGTGTTTTTAAATAAATAGCCAATACGACCTCGTGTTGGGCAACACGAGGTCCTGTCAAGCCTGATATTTTTGACTAATTCTCTAGAAGATTATGGAAAAATCTTGATAATTATCTTTATAATAATCACATAATATAATATAAGATAAGAATGAGTAAAATATACCCATCTCCTTCCCCTTTCCACGTTTTTAACTTTGTTCTTCTCCTTTCCAAAATTTGCTTCTTCTTATCACCATGTTTATTCTTCCTTTCAACTACTATTCTCCATGACTTCGAAGTTGCAATTAGAGTTTCAGAAGGGTGAAAAAACATTTGATCGCAAGACAGCACGACCTCGTACTGTTAACACACCATCGTGTTACCCAAGCTGTCGAAAGGAAATTTTGGCAGAATCTGGCACGCCTCGTGTTGTTACAACACGGCATGCTGGATAGCGTAACACATCATATTACGAAAACATGCCGATATGTTACGAGGTCTGATAGAGTTTTTAAATAAATATCCAACACGACCTTGTGTTGGGCAACACGAGGTCATGTAAAGCCTGATATTTTTAACTAATTCTCTAGAAAATTATGGAAAAATCTTGAAAATTATCTTTATAATAATCACATAATATAATATAAGATAAGAATGAGTAAAATATACCTATCTCCTTCCTCTTTCCATGTTTTTAGCTTTCTTCTTCTCCTTTCAAAAATTTTCTTCTTCTTATCACCATGTTTATTCTTCCTTTCAACTCCTATTTTCATGACTACGAAGTTGCAATTAGAGTTTAAAGAGGGTGAGTTAACTACTCTCATCAATTGAGGCAAGTGTTATCAACTAACACTCTTTAATTTTTGATTTAATAAGATTCTATCTTGTTTATTTATGAATTAAGTTAGAGTTAAGGGATAGTGATCTAAAAGATTTATCCATTTGAATTTTCATTCAATAATCTTAGTCTTTTTTGTAACCATTAATTTTGGTGAATTTGAAATAAAAGAATTAATTTGACGATTATTTGAATTGAATCACATAGTCAATAAACAGTTAGTAGCTTTATTTTGGTAAGTTACTGTGAGCACGGTATTTTTACCCTGAGGCTGTGATGAAAATGGCACTTTGCCAGCTACTTTTCTCATTTTAAGGTTCGTTTGAGTTGATTGAGACAGACCGAAGACTCCGACAATGTCCCGTAAAGAAACCGAATTAAATATGTCTTTTTGAGTTTTTGGGCCACCGGGCCCGGCCCGGCCTGACCTAACCCGAGATTCCTCGCTTTAATAATTTTTATCAAAATTATTTTTACCTAAATTATTTTTATTTATTTTTAAACAAATAAATAATAATGAGTGCTATTAATAGTCGAGACAAAAATTAAAAAAAGACGGGACTTAGTGTAGAAAATAAAGTAAAAAGGAGAAGAGTTTATTTATTAAACGGTTGGTTTTGTTGCAAGAAATCACTTCGGCCCAATGGCCAGCCCTTGCTCTCCCACCCTTCACGTCACGCGTTCGACTCCCCTGTATGCGCTG
>CAOJCR010845761.1:0-10244 GCA_948330485.1 Euphorbia neoarborescens | reverse complement strand
GAACAATTTGCACATTAGCCGGACCGAGTTAAAATAATAGCTTAGGTCGGACTAAAATTCAAAAATTATTTTTCAAAATGATTTATTTGAGTTGAATTGGATTTAAAAAAATATTTTTGGTCGGACGAAATCGAACCGAAGTGGAAGAGTGAAACGAAAGTGAGAGATGTAGGAAAAAGGTTTTGGTTTAAAAGGAAGGGGGTGTAAATGATAACCAAGAAGGCAAGATTGGCCCAGAGGTTAGCATGCCTCTTCTCCACTTCTCTAACCCGCGTTCGATCCCCATAGAACGCACAATTATTTTACTTTCTTTTTCCTTTTTCTTTTCCTCCATAATAAACGACGTCGTTCTTAGTCCCTGAGGAAAAAAATCGCAGCAGATGAAATACGAAGAAGGGAAACATCAAAGGTTTTCTTTTTAGCGAAATCAGAGGGGATAAGGCTTTGAATTTTGATTTCAAATTAGGATAAGTTTTTTGGATTTCAAATTGGGATAGGTTTGAGCTACGATTTTGGTGATTTTGGCGAGGATTTCGACAAAGAAAGGAGATGGGAAAGGATTTTTGGGGGATTTAGGGTTGTGAAATTCGATAGCAAATAAAGGAGGGGGGTGCCATCTTTTTAGGGGGATTTTTCAATGGAGAATCGAGAAAAAAAGTTTCTTAGGGATTTAGAAAAGAAAATCAACAAAGAGATTTGGGGGGAGCTCTACGAAATCAACATTGAGCTGGTGATTAAAGAATACATTTAGAGAGGGAGAAAGATCACGGAGGAAAATCACGAAAAGAGAGAAATAGAAGGGCTTCGAACAGAGGAAATCGAAAGGGAGCCGGCGAGAATATCAACCTATCTCTATTTGAAACTCCGATTCAAGTCAGGTTGGTATTAGCTTCTACTTTCTCTATCGATTGAATTTTTGGTAATAAAAAAAAGTTTTGATTGATTTTGATTATCAAGTTTGTGGTTGAATTTGTTTTTTAAGCGGTGAGATTCTACTGATACACTATCAGTAAACTTGATTTAACTCGAATTGACTTGAGATATTGAATTACGGGTGATTTCTTGAGCTTCTCTAAATCCTTAGAAGAACACTGCATGCTAGTAGGAAACTGAGACCTACATATCTCTTTCTCTTCTTTCTTTCATATTACTGTTGATTCTGATTTGCCGTAAATGGTCGATATTGAAGTTGGTTCTGGTATGTTTGTTATTGGTTATTAGTGTGTTTATGTTACTGTAAACTACCTCTGTGTATTTTGTCTTTGAGTTAATATGTTGGTCGCCATATGCATGTTATTGAATTCATTCAGTTGATTTGTCAACTGTTTGATCCGTTGATGCTTCGGATGCTGGGTTACTCAATCCACTTTCTTAATTAAGCCTCATATAATCTGTGTTGATTGATCCAGTGTGCTGCCAAATAATTTTGTAGTCATGAAGCATGAATTAATCTATCTCCTCTAATGTTTCATTGTTGGGTTTTATTTGAATGTTGATGGTTTATCTCATTTGTGTTGGTTTACTATTGTTAATTTGATTTAGGGAGAAACTACAGTCCAATATGTGGCCTGCTGTCAATTTGCATTAATATTGTCTACTTTTAGAAGTCAGTTTACTGACCCGTAATTGACCCTTGCTAATTTTGTTTAATAATAAAGTCTTGAATGCATTCTGCAGCTCTCCATTTACGTGTTCTTGTTGTCATCCTTTCTTTCTATGGGTGCAAATTGTCTGCGTTAATTTCTTTATAGAAATTGTATGAATCCGAAAAGTTTTAGTTCCATGCTTTTTTTTGTTCATAAATGTGAGTTCATTGCTTTAGTTAAGTTCATTACGCATTTGACGATTTTGTTTTGTCTATTAATCGAGTATGCCCTTTTGATTTGGTGCTTTGAATGATCGATCCCGATGTGGTTTTTAGTCTGTTGATTCATAATTCATATTTTCTGTTTGATTATGCGAAATTAGCTTGTTCTGGATTACAGATTCTTTGTCAGATGGTTGATTTGTTTTTATTTGTTGGTTGATTTTATATCATCTAATCTTGGTTCGGGATGGTTCATTTTGTCAACTAATCGATTCTGTTGAATTGATATTTATTTTGTCAAGCTGTTACGCTGCGTTTAGTTTAGTAAACCTGTAATAATTAGTATGTTGGATGCACTGTCCATGGAGGATATCTGAACCTCTAGTGCTGATCTGTTGTTATTGTTTAGGCATATTAGATTACTTTGTATCTTATTTCAATTATTCTCAGTAATAACATGATATGTCGTGTTTAATTGCTTTAATCTTGTGAAAAGAAATTTTATACGTTTTCCATGTTTGCCTCGTTATTCTACACTAAGGTTCGTTTTTCATGTATGCTTTTGTGATTCATATTTCAAAATTATATGTTGCTTCTCCATAATTATGGAGTTCCCTTCATCCAAAGTCCGTTGCGTCAGAATTTGATTGGTTTGAGTCCGATTGGTGTGGTTCTTTCTACTTATTTGTATTGGTATTTTTTTATTATATCTAGATTGAGTCTCATTAATAATTCGCGTACGAATATTTTTGCTTGAATATTTGAATTAACGAGTTGTCTTTTCGAGATTCTTAAGCTGGAGGATATGGCGTTTAGGTATGTTTTCCAAAACTATCTTTTATCGGTGTTTTGTATATCTATACATATAAATATTCTGGCTCTCTGACTTAGTTTTTAATTTCCTACAAATACACGTCTGTTTAGAGATCCGACAAACGTCGGCTTAGGGCCACTAAGGCAGTTCAATGAAGGGATTTATTCTTGAATAACCGTCTACCTATTATGTATGATCCTGAACTATATTGTCTTTCTTATTCTTTTTTTATTTTTTTTTATAATCTAATTTATATCTGTTTAATTATTTCATAAATATATATTCCTGTTAGATGTATGGTTAGGCTTTATTATTCTTTATTATTTATTTATATTTATTTACTTATATTTCATTGTTATTCCCCCAATTCCAATTTTTACAAATGTACCCCTTAGTATAACTTGTGTGAAAAGGTTGTAAACTGTGTTTATTTTTCAGTATTTATTTATTTGCTTTCTGATGCATGCACGTTCACTAAAGTAATAAGAAGAGAAACTTGGCATTAGGCCGCTTTTATTTATTTTATTCCCCAACTTAAAATTATAGGAAAAGGATTAATAAGTTCTCATCCGAGCCCGAATCTCTAGTAAACGGTGTTGGATTCTTATCCGGATTTGAGCGATACAGTGATTTAATTCCCGGTAGAGCTTAGAATCGGGTGGCGATTCCAGTCATTATTTTTCGAGATTCGTGTTTGAGTCTCTAAAACGTATTTTTTTTTAAAAAAGTGTTTTCAATAAAAATTTCCCTAAGCAACACGCTCACACACTGCATTTTAGGTCGTCCGCTTGCACCATCCCTCGACCCAAAACACCCGATCCAACGAATCAATTTGGATCGAGCATCCCCCCTATAATTATGATCCCGAGCTATCTCCTTTCCTCTTCTTTTCGCATGGATATTTTCAAGCCTGTTGATGTGTTTATTTTTCGTTTAATGATGTGTGTATGTGTATATTAATATGTGAATGCATGTGTAGATGGATGTACCTCCCTCCCCAAAAATTGTATCCCATAGGATTTTATTTATCCTTCGATATGGTTGTAATAATCATACTCTGATTTACCGCTTTCCTTTAATTTTTGTCACTTGCTTGCGCGTTCAAGATAAATTAAAAAGAATTAAAATCAATTTCGCCTTTTGTGTAAATAAAAATGTTTCATTTAAATATTGTTGTCTTTCAAAAATGTTTTTTGAAAAAGGATAAGTAAAAGCCTTGTCCGAAACCAATCTCTGGACCACGGTTTTTGAATTCGAGCCTAGGGTCCGAGTAATACCGTGAATTAATTCCCGGTAGAGCTTAGAACCGGGTGCCAACTCCAAAATCATTTTTTAGAAATTCGAGTTCGAATTTTGCTTTCAAATTTTATTTCTTTTCTAGGGATTTCTTTTCTTTAAAACGTTTTCATTTCGATTTCGTTTAAAATCCCAAGTATGCATTCACACGTACATGTCGTTTGGAAAGCCTTCCTCCGAAAGCCTCAAGTCCCTATTTGGATCCGCCTCTTAGCAGGGGGTACTAGGAAAGGAATTCTCCACTCGCTTAGGATTTCTTACTTCAAAAATAATCTTTTCTTTCAAATAGTAAATTTTTATCAAACTGTTTTCTTCCAAAATTTGATTTATTTCACAATTGTTTTCCTTCAAAATTCATCTTCTTTCAAAATTATTTTATTTCTTCATCTCATTTTAAAAAATTGATCGATCTACTTTCAAATTTTGCCTTTTAATTTCAAACTTCATATTTATTTAATTTATTTTCTCCGGAAGGTCGCTGCGCTTACAGCTGTGTTCACCAGAACACGCAGACATGTTTCATTCTGGACCTTGGGGCAGAATTTTTTAATTTAGAAAATGACGAGTTTTAGTCCTTACACGACTTGTTGGGAAGCAAAATACGTCGAGTTCTGTAAAACATTCCTGGGTGTTTGCTTCTAGAAATCAAGGTTTTAAATTTACAAGTCATAACACATCGTGGTACACATGAACTTGCCGTATTTCGGCCAGTTGCTGGAAGAAAAAAATTAACACTAGAACACGTCGTGTTCCCCTAGCAATACGGTATTTTACGGATCTTTATATGGCTGAATTAAAAGTTTTAAATCCCTAATTTCTTTCTCTTTCTTCCCTACTTTTGAACTTTCTTCTTCGATTCTCTATCACAGCCAAAACTCTTCTTCCCTTTGTCCTTCCCACTCTTCTCCCTTTTCCTCTATTCGAACTCCCATCTCATCTCTTTTTCCATCTTCTTCTTCTATTATTTCTCTTCTCTATCTTCTCTCTATCACTAGGGTTTTTCAATTTGGGATTTTATTATCAATTTCTGACCTAGCTCTCGACATTGCACTAAGGTACGAGCAACCCTCCTATTTCTTGATTAATTTATGAATTTGCGTATTTTGCATTCATGTGTGTTACTTTCGAATTAACTAGAATTAGGTTGCTCAGTTCATTTTCCTCTATATGAGCTATTTTGTCTATCTCTCTCTTCGTATGAATGATGGATGATTAATGAATGTTGTTATGTGTTTGATTGAGCTGTCTATGTTAACTACTTCTGGAGGAAATCTTGCTCTGAATATGACAGAAGAGTGATTTATCTATGAGTTGCTATACTACCATTTTTAGGGATGCAGTAATTGGTAATTTTCTTATTGGGGAAAATGGTTTTCACCTTGCTATCTTGATGATATTGCTTATTTACTCCTATGATGCATGATGAGTTCTCTGTCCCTTATGCTTATCTGATTGCTCAGATGGGGTAACTTTTCAACCTCTAATTGCATGTTTTTTTAACACTTAATTTCTCCTTATTCCTACTTATACTGACACTGAGCCAGGCTTGGGTTAATAATGTTGTTGAGAATGAATCTACAATGACTCATACCTGTTTCTTGTGCACCTATTTTGAACTACTTTCATGGTTTTAGTTTTCTGTAGTTATTCTTTTATGTGTTTAGTTCTCTTTTGTTAGGTTAAGATAGTGTTTTGTGGTACATTGTCCTATCTTTTCAAGTGCAGTACTTATTTCTTTATTCATATGCTTGTTTAACTTTTGGTTATTTGAGTTTGGTTTTCTTGCTATTTTACTCTATTAATTTCTTCTCTTTCTTTTGGGGTAAAGCAAGCAGCTAACAGGAAAAAGAGGGCTATGACAAATGATCCAGAAGATTTTTCTAACCCAAGAGACGAGGCAACCCCTAGAGTGCAGCAAATGGCTCCTTTGACACCTTTATCATGCCAGTTGAGGTGCCCTTTTCCTCTTCTAACAGAGAACGAAGGTACGAGATACACCTCACTCTAAGCTCTTGAATGGTTGCCTTTACAATATTTTGATACGGGATGGATGAGTGATTGTGTATTTCAACATGACCTTAGGGCAAGGTTTGAAGCATTGGGGTAGACTGAGTTTGTACAGTCTAGGACGCCAGTTTATAAGGAGCTGGTGGTAGAATTTTCTACTTCTTTTTCTATCCTTACAGATAGGATTTCAAGGGAGAAGAGTACTAAGTTCTATCTGTTTGGGGAGGAATATGAACTAAATGCTGACTAATTGCTGGCCATCTTAGGTATACCAGGTGATGTCTACACCTGGCTTGAGGGTAAAAACCCTATTGACTGTTGGGTAAACATAAAAAGGGGTGTTTATACCACTAGTAACATGAAAGCATCCTGCATTGTTAATCCGATTTTGTTTTACATATATAAGTTTATAACTTTGAATTTTTCTGGCAAACAGTGATTACCAGGATAGCTCATTTTGTGAGGACACCTGTTTGCACTCACCATCTAGTTGATATTCCTAGCAAGCCTATACGTTTCGATACCTTGCAGTTTATTCCTTTCCCATCTAGACGGATAAAAAGGGTACCCCAGCACTGGGAGCCCCAGCAACTATCCCACCACTACTACCAGCAGGCGATGAGGAGCCTATGGAGGGAATGAAGCAAGAAGGACCTTCCCATGCTACCAGCGGCCAGTATCCTACAATTCTGGCGAGACTAGACACGATGCATCTCTATCAAGTTCAGTGGATGAGCGAAGTAGATCTGTGGCATACGAGTATGGATGAGAGAGTAATAGAGCTCCAGACGTTTGTTTCCAAATACTTCGTAGAGCATGGATGGCCCTATCCCCCACCTCCTCCACCACCACCAGGACCTACTAATCTGTGAGTTCCCTTTTCTTCTCTACACCTTGATATTTACTCTACTGCACTTCCAGGAGTAAGTGTATAATAGGTATGGGGTAAGAAAGGGATTTTCTCCCTTTTTATTTTTCTTTTTTTTATATTATGTTGTTGGTTGTGGCTGAATTTGTTTTGGGTTATGTGATAGGATGGCCTGAATTTGCTAAATAGGCTGGATTACTTGTGTTGGTATACTATTTTAGGATTATTTTGCATGTTTATTCAAATGCTAGATTTCTGGAAAAATTGTTCTGCTATTAAGGAATTCTGTAAGTGTTTGACTACTTACGAAGTTTGAGCTTCTTTATTTGTTTTTAAGTTGATAATCTGGAATATTGGAATGCTGATTCTAGGACTTAGCCTGTTTTTGCTGGTTGACTGTTTTGGACAATGCTTTTGCATGATAGCAGTAAGAGTAGTTATATGCAGTGGTTCGGTCGTTTACTTCTTTTTGCATGCCTGAGTTAGGATACTGGATAGGAACATCGAAAGAGAAAAAGTGAAACTTAAACACTATTCTTGAAACTCTCTTTCACCTTATGATAAGGACTTATTGAGCCTATAGGAACCCATTCACTTCGGGACCTAATTTTTGTAAGAGTTAGTCATTATTGGTATGCTAGATCATAGAACTTGGTATGGTCATTGTACTTGACTTTAAGCATGACTTAGGATGTAGAGACCCTTATGATTAAGCGCACTTGCACACATACGTTTTTACACGTCTTTTTGATTTAATCGCTCGAACCTAACATATGGTATTAGCTCGAAGAACCCCTATATTTGAGCTTGAGCCAATTCTTTCTTAGCCACATTACAAGGCGAAAGCCTTAAAGGTACATGCCAAATCCATTCACTTAACTTAACTTTTCAACCCATCCTCCCCTCAATTTTAAGTTTGAACGTGGTTATTGAACTTCAAAATTCTATCTTTGGGTGTGCTCTTCAATTTTGAATTTTGAGTCTATCAAATTCTTCCTGTAGGTATGTTATATCTCTTAAAAAAAATAATAATTATGTTATTCTGTTATCCTTGTGTTGCTTTGTGAATAAAGTTAGTAACTTCTTTTCTGTTGTTTGGGTGGGCTCCGAATAACGAAATATAAAACTTTTTGGAGTTTTTCAGCAGTAAATTAAGTTAAAAATATTTGCCTCGAATTTCCATGGAATATCCACATGTGTGTTTTCCGTTTGTTATCTTCCATGATTCAGAATTTTTTGCTTCTTCTTTCCCGAATCGGGTATGTTTGTAAATAGGTGTGGGGTACCTTCTCTTTTCTTCTGTTCATTCATTATTAATATGTTGGTTGCTATTGTGTTGGGAAGGGTCCGATTTTCTTATGTTTCTTCTTTATGTAAACCCGTGTTAACCAGATCTTTGTTTGAACTTGAGTTAAGGGGTTGTAAAACTAAAATTGACTTTTGACACACCTAACCTTTAGCCTCTACACATTACAAACCCAACAGTTTCTCTGATTTTATCCCTTATTGCCAAGGACTGCACCAAGATTGCCATTAGATCACTATGTGTTGCATGCCCTAATTTGACTGAGTGTGTTTTCTTGCTTTTCACCCTTGATTTTTAAGCGCATTGAGCGACATCTATGTAAGGTGAACTGATTAGTTACATAGGCTCTCACCGTTCCTTTCTGTTTGACTGATGTTGGGCATATGGAACAATAGTATTTATGTCTGTTGTCTGTGGATGACTGTTGTTATTGTCTAAATTGCTTCTGCATGTTTAAGAATAGTGAATCGATATAGTTAAATCTTAAGTGGTTTGCAGGAAACACTTGTTTCTGTATTCCGTATTTCAGGTTATTTGCTTGAGGACAGGCAAAGTTCTACGTGCGGGGTTGTTGATAAGGTCACTTTTGACCTTATATTCTGAACCTTATGAAAACTTGATTTATGATAATTTTATTGGATTTCTGGCATTCTTGTGATGTTTTACGTGCATTTTCCTGTTTCTATTAAGTTTGTGTTTATATGTGTTTTATGTGTTTTCTTGTGTTTTCTATGAGTTTTGTCTGTTTTTAGGTCTGAGGTCTTTAGGACCGAGGATTTGTGATTATCTAATCCGTTCCTCGAGTTTTGAGTGTAGGATTTTGATGAAGACCAATGATGATAAGGAGTGCTTGGAAAAAAGATCTTTAGAGAAATTTTTGTCAGAGATGGAAGCTGAATCTGGAGATGAGCATAAAAGGAAAATTAAAGTTTGGGATTCAGCCTTTCCAACGGATCTAAGATCGTGTAAATCGGAGGTCGAATGAAGAAGTTATGAAGAGAAGAAGATGAACTCGGGCTAGAACTCGGCGTGCTGAGCGAGAAGTTCAGAAGATGGCGTGTCGGATATCATAACACGACGTGTTGCAGTAGCAAGAAATTCAATTCGAGGAATGTTGATAGAATTCGACATGTTGCCCCAGAACATGCCGAGTTAAGTTGTGAATGGAAAATATGAAATTGGGCAGAGCTGATATGAGCACGAGATTTTTATCCTAGGGCGATGATGAAAACGACTTTCGTCAACATTCTTTGAGCACCTCGATTTCTGTGTCAGTCAACCCGAGGACTCCGACACCCGTACTATGGGAGACCAAATCAAGTGTTTAATTGAATAATTTTTACGAACCAAACAAACTAGTGCGACTTTTTCATGCATATAGATTAAGGTTTAGTTGGCTTACATACATATTTACAATCATTAAGTCCAATTTCATATTAGTCGCACAATTCCGCAAGAATACGGGACGCTCAAGTAGTATAAAATGTATTTTTAAGTCCGAGTATCGAATCCCACAGAGAATAAGGGTCGCAGTAGGTTATACGTCTTACGTTTATTGTTTATGACAATAAGAAGGTAATTTAATGGTGAATTCCATACATAATAATTCAGGCATTCATTTCACAGAATGTCACCTTACGCAATTCATATCCATTTCATTCTATGCTCAATTCCAAGACTGACTATGCATCAAAAATATTCTTCATAGATTTCTCTTAGATCAACTTGTCTCAAATTAGCATTCTCATGCAGGCAAAGATAATCATAATTCAATGATCAACACTAGATAAGTATGATTAACCCTCTAGTTCATGCATAAACCAAACCATAACAGCATGCAAATTTCGATTATAACAGCACATAATATTAATAATCCATTTTACACATTATAAATTCTCACATAGCAGTGGTGCTACACGTCCAATTAACACCAATACTTAACCTAATTCTACATGTATTAGGTATGATTAACTGGTAATACATGTTCCACATTTAAGTGAAGAACTAGAATCAAGAAACAATAATAGAAATCAAGCAATCACATAATTATTCATAAGAATAAGCATGTTTAGAGAATCTGAACATAAAAGGCATTCTTAATATTAATCTTGTGCAAACAACATATACAATGGGCGTCAATCATTAT
>CAOJCR010845196.1:0-11137 GCA_948330485.1 Euphorbia neoarborescens | reverse complement strand
TTCTTCTTCTTCTTCTTCTTCTTCTTCTTTCTTCTTTCTTTTTCTTTCCCAAACCTAAAAACAACATATATATATCTGCATATATATATGGGTTTTTGGGTTGGGTTTAAGGGACAAGGTTATGGGCTTGGGTTAGATATAAGGCTTAACTTGGGTTGGGCAACTTCATCAACATGGGCTTAAAAAGGGGTTAGATAATGGCTTGACCTTCCAAACATGGTTCCAAGAATGTAAGAGTGGCCCAACTAACAACAACATACCTTAAAACTAACACATAGTTTGATCTTAACCACAACTACAAGCATAAAGTCTAATTAAGAAACTCGGGGCGTTACATAAACAAACACATAGATCAAATTAAAGCTTAGAATGTGTATTATACATTAACAGTTGATATGTGAAACTACAAATCATACAAAAGTTAATCAATCCAAAATCCTTTAATAATTAATTATCAAATCATACAAAAATTGAACTTAAAACCATTAACCTCAAACATATATACATAAGCGCAATCTTCAATCTTAAAACACAATCCTAAGAATTCACTTTACAAACCAGAAGGCCAGAACAAAACTCAATTCAGAATCATGCAAACAATCAAAATTGAGACTCGGTAAGAACAAACAAAACTCGTACAGAACAATCACAAGTAGAATCATACATTTAGTAGTTCTTAGTTACGAATACTTATCGGAACTCTGTCGATTTTGGGTCACAAATCTAGCTTCAGAAGATATCTCCAGTTGCTTGCGAGCCTCGGTGAACTTTTGAAACCCGATTTCCCCTCTTCGCAACTCATTTTCAAGATTATCGCTCTGAATTTTTGTTTTCCTCAAAAACCCGAAGCTTTAATTTCTCTCCTCTAATTTTTCAAGCCCTCACTCTCTGATCTTTTCAATCGATTTTGCTGAGCTTTTCTTTAATTACTCTTTTTAATTTAGTCTATTTTGTTGCTCCCACCTCATATCGAAATGCTCTATTTTTTTTCGCATCCCTCTTTTCCCATTCGAAAGTGGTTCCTCCTTTTATTTTCGAAACTCTCTCCGTCCAAGAGAAATCATAGCACATCGCAATTAATTGCCATTCCTTACACCGTCGAAAGCTCCCTGCCAAATTTCTTTTGTTGTTCTATCAATCGGCACACCCCACTGTTTAGAGCCCTATCCATCTTCTCTGTCTTTCCATGTTTTCTCTGTAAAAAAAACACAAAGGTAGAAGCCCATGCCTGCGTTTCTTTTTTTTTCTACGCAAATATCCAATTTTTGAACAGTGAAGAAGACGCAACAAATGCTCATTTGTTTTGCTCAACTTAAAGTGCAGGTCCCATATATGTTATTATTTCTTTTCTTTTTTCTTTTTTCAACTCTGATTCTTTTTTTTTTAATTACAAAAAAACAAAGTTAATTAAGGACTTCACTTAAATTTCCATATTTTTTTTATGTTTCATATTTTTTTATGTTATTTTATTAATATTATTTTATTATTATTATTAAAAACAAAAATTTTAATACCATAAAAATTCACAGAAAAGACAAACAACTCATGTAAAAATAAAACATATAATACAGACAAATAAAAATAAATACATTCTGGTCTGGCCTGATAAAAACGAATAATTTTGACACAAAAGAACCAAAATTAATCTAGTATTAACTGGCAAAAAATATTTTTGATTTCAAAAATTGAATTTGAAGTAAAAACATATCTTTTAAGCTTCTTAATCGAAAAATCACGGCTTATGCTGACAAATGTCAAATCATCATAGACCCAGAAAAATCCTGTTCTCACAGACTGCCCCTTGTATGATCAAATTCAGAAACTGAATTTTGAGAACATGATAGAGAGAGTGAGGGATCCCGCCTTATACATGTAGCTAAAAACACTGTATATATGAAATGCTATGTTCATGCATGAAAACTTAAAACTCACAAAATCAAACATAAACAGAGGAGTTCTGCACGCACCCTATGGCATTCAGTTGAACAAGATCATCTTACTTAAGAATATTGGGAAGATGTGAGCCATCTATTACGGTGCAGTATTCATAAAGAAAGTGAAAGGGTCATCTATTATGGTCAGACGTATACATTAGGTATGCGAGCCGTCTATTACGGTGCCCTATGTATATAAAAAAGGAGGGTTGTCTGTTACTGTATAGTTGGAAAAGGCGAGTCGTTTACTACAGTCGGGTGTATAAAAGGGAGCCGTCTATTACGGGCCAGTTGGAAAAGGCGAACCGTCTATTACGGTCAGGTGTATAAAAGGGAGCTATCTGTTACGGTCCAGTTGGAAAAGGTGAGCCGTCTATTACTGTTAGGTGTATAAAAGGGAGCCGTCTATTACGGTCCAATTGGAAAAGGTGAGCCGTCTATTACGGTCGGGTGTATAAAAAGGAGCCGTCTGTTATGGTTTAGTTAAAAAAACGAGCCATCTATTACGGTCGAGTATATAAAAGGAAGCCATCTGTTACGATCCAGTTGGAAAAGGTGAGCCGTCTATTACGGCCAGGTATATAAAAGGGAGCCGTCTGTTACGATTTAGTTAGAAAAAGCGAGCCGTCTATTATGATCAGGTGTATAAAAGGGAGCCATCTGTTACGATCCAGCTGGAAAAGGTGAGCCGTCTATTACGATCGGGTGTATAAAAATGAGTCATCTGTTACGGTCTAGTTGGAAAAGGTGAGATGTCTATTACGGCTGGGTGTGTGAAAGGAAGCCATCTATTACAGTGTCGTAAGTATGGAGAAAACATGAGTTGTGGGTCTCAGTAAGAAATATTCATGCCATACATAATAAAATGGTGGTTGGAATAGTCTAGCATGAATTTTTACTTACAATTGACAAATTTGGTAACAAAAGTTTTTGCCCCTTCAATTGTAAGTGAAAATGAATTGCATTTGGGACGGATGAAATGCATGATTTTACGGACTCAATTTGGTGTCGTGAAGGAAATTTGATGAAAAGAGAAGACACATTTAGGGAAAAATCTTAGGAAGGCGTGGCACTTGTTATGGTGCAACGCTTGCTATGGTCACTTTCGATAAGTTGGGTATCCGTTCCTGCAGGGTGATACAGAGTAATCAAAGATTAATGACGAGGCTGGCTCATGCATCTGTCTCTATACTGCCGTTGGTTAAGGGCTTTAAGACTCTGTATGAAGACTGGAATGTTCTGATTCAGATGGCCCGGTCTATTGAATTTGCTTGGATCCTGAAGTGGGATGTACATACTGGGGAGTTCTGACTTTCTAGATGAAGTGCCATTCTTCGATTTTCACTTCAGCAGACACACCTCTTCTTTTTTTTGCGTAAGGAATATATTGCCATAGGGCTTGGTGAATGATGTAAACGTTCATGACATTACTATACAATCATGTAAATGCAACAGGAAAGAAGAAAGTGACTTCGAACTTAACTATCACCCCCCCCATTCTTATAGGACCTTTCAGTTTCTTACCACTAGGTATAACTTAACAACCAACTATTTCATGGTCTGATGTACTAACATTTTGAGTACTGTATGCCACCAGCCGGTCGGGTTGGCTTATCTGGATAAAGAATGGTATGAATAATATTGGTGGTATAATTTGGGCTAAGAGTGAACTTGCACTGGTTTTAAGGGTCATGTGGATGATATGCCCTTTAGGTCAGTTAATAGAATGAAATGGTCTTTTGGGTCATGTGGATGACATGCCCCTAGGCTAGAAATGAGATGAAACAATCTTTAAGGATCACATAAATGACGTGCCCCTCGACCGAAGGTGAGGTAAACGATCTATAAGGGTGATATGGACAACATGCCCTAGGTAAGAAAGAACAGTCAGTTTTAGGGGTTATGTAAACGACATGCCCCAAGACTTATGATAAGAGAAATAACTTCGAACGCCATGTAAATGATGTGTTTCCAGGTTCGGAACATGGGAAAGAGTTTTAGAGGTTATGTAGATGACACACCATCAGGATGTGCGAGCGTTGTAAGTATTGATTTGAAATAAATGCATTTTGAAACCTTTAATGCAAGCTTAAATGCTGGATTGTTAAATGGATGATTCTCATTCATTCATCACGACATTCATGTAATATTTTTAGTACATAATGTTACATTGATGAGTAAAACTGAATTTTGAACAAGTAAAATGGTGCAAATCACTAAACTTATCCTCCGTTATCAGATGACCTTTTCGGTTTTCCATTTGACATTTCTCATCTCACTTTATTATTATTTTTTAAATGGGTAAGAGATTCCTTAACTTTGATGGCTCTTTCTTCGAAAGTTGGGTGCAGATAACCTTGGGTGGCTCCTTGTAAACATGTTAGAGAGCTTCGAGACCTCGCTAAGGCATTTTGTTGAAGTCATTTAAGTGACTACAATGGCTTGATGGGATGGTAGATTACAATGAGGCCTCAATTCCAGTTTTATGACAACGTAAACTTTGTCTTTGAGAGTACTTCCACTAAAGTAATGGATCAGTTACGCGTGCTTACTCAGCCGGGTATAGAGTTAAAGGGGTTCTCCCAATTTGGAATGTTAGGGGAGTGTATAGGCTTTTAGACTCAGTGGTTTGGGTCCCTTATTGTGACTCGAAGGCTCCCGTGTATTTGTGGCTTAAGATACGGGGTGCTCTTGAGTGTTGCATCCTTTCAACATGTGGTTTAAAGGGTATATGGGCTTCTTTAGGGATCATAGCTTTTGAAGGGTTGCCCCAGAATGGCTTTCTCAAGTTTAAAGCGCTGCAACCCCTGATTTGCTTGAGAGGGTTGAAGATCGGTCTTGAGTTCAGCACTTCAGACCTTTCGTGTGTCTTCTGAGATGTTGGAGGAATCTCTTGCCTTTTATTTTTCATTTCTTTTAATCTCTCTTTTTTCTTTGAAGTTAAGTCAAGCGATCGATGCACCATTTTGACTCACTCAAAGTTTCGAGATTATTCTCATGCAACGATGCGTTGTGCATATCAAAATATTAAATGAATGCTTAGATGAATGTAGAGACTCATCTGGGAACAATTCATGTAAGTAAACAGAGGGTAAAACTTTTACATTAATGAATTTAAAAGTCATATGTTTCAAACAAACCTCGAAATGCATCAAATGAAAAGGAAAGAAGAACATGTTTATTATTCACACCATCTATATTAAAGTATTTGGCTAAGCCAGACCTTTTGGGATAAAGCATAGTCACTTTCAAAGTCACTATACCTATTTCCTGGTGAATTCACAAGCAATGCATTTAACGGTATGCTCAGGAAGACGCATCATTAGGAGGAATAAATTTTGATACACAAGTGTGAGAGACAACTTGCATGGACAAAAGCAGTTCAATACACAAAGTCCAGAACAAAATATCACATTACAAAAGCCAAAATAACTCCCTACAGGCAGGAAGCCTTCAGATGGCAGGGCCCTGTCAAGTCATCATCGTAGAGTGGGCTCATGCCACTGGATGATTCTCACCTTCATTGATAACTGTCGTAGATGTGGATGCTGGGGTAGGAGCTTCCAGCTTTTCTTCGGCCACTAACCTCCGAATGACAGTTACCAGCCCTTCACATTCATTAGTCTTGTGTGTTTTGGACATATGATAAGCACAGAAATGAGACCTCTCTTCAGGGGATGGTGCTTTGTAAGGCTTCATCGATTAGAGGATACTGACGGCCCGACACTTCATAAAGATTCATTCGAGCGATTCTGCCCATGGATTGACAAAAGTCCTTTTAGTCGCCTGGATTTCCAATACTTGGGCAATGATGGTGACATCTACCTCGGGTATGGCAGGCCTTGAGGAAGAAGAAGAGGCAGCTGGTGCACCCGCTGGCTTGGACTCAGAATAGGACCTCGACCTAAAACTTGCGCTGGTCGACTTGGGGATGACTTCATATTTCTCTACTTTCTTCTCCATTTCTAAAACATCGACGTAGGAGTGAAATGTCTTATATTTCATCCCTCTCTTGTAGACATCTAGGCTTCCGTCCACAAGTTTCACTATCAGCTCAGTTACAGGTGGTTTCACTGATAAACCGTTCTCAATCGGTAACACTACTTCCATCCCACAGATTAGAGAATAGGGAGTCTATCCAGTGGGTGTTCTTATACTGGTACGGTAACCCCACAAGGCGAGTTCCAGCTTATCCGCCCAATCCTGGTAAATGGTTACCATCTTGCTCAGAATTCTCTTTATCGACTTATTTGCCGCCTCCACTACCCCATTAGCTTAAGGTCTGCATGGAGAAGACTTGTGATGCTCTATCCCATACCGGGCCAAATGGTCTGCTGTCTCGACCTGGAACTTTACCCTATTATTTGAGACGATATGATGTGGGATCCCGTACCGTGAGAGAATCTACTTTGAAAAAAACTTGGCCATTTGCTTTGCCGTGATGGTGGTGCAGGATTCAACTTCAACCCACTTCGAGAAGTAGTCTACTGGCACTATTATAAATTTATGTCCGTTGGAGGCCATTTCTCGGATTTCACCGATGATATCAATGTCCCAAGCAGAAAATGGCCAAGGTGTTGGCAAGTTCTATAACTCCAGTGGTGGCAGGTGGCTAAGATCACCGTAGATCTGACATTTGTGGCATTTTCAGACTTCCTCTACACAATCCATCTGTATAGTAGCCCAGAAATATCCTATTCTCATAATCTTCTTACCAAGGGCAAAACCGTTTATGTGTGGTCCACACTCTACAAAATAAGTTTGCTATATGACCTACTGCACTTCTGTCTTATCCAAACACCTTAGGAGTAAACCATCTGCCATTTTTTGAAACAACTGATTCTGAAAGCATCTGTACTGAGCTGCCAGTCTCCTGATTATTTCTTTTTCTAATTTGGTGCCGTCAACTAGAAACATGCTACTTTGCAGGAAGGTCTGTATGTCAAAGTACCAAGGTTTTTCCTCTGTTGTAGCACACTGGACTCTAAGTGTCTGAAAGTAGGGTTTTGTGGCTGTTTCAACCATCAAGGGCTTCATTGAATTCTCCTTCGGGTTTTTCCATATGGGTTCTAGAGTGGCTAGTGAATATGCTATCTAATTCTCATCCCGAGGAAAATGTCTAAACTCACAGTTAAGGCTATAGGGATTCTTCTCTGATTTCTTACTCACTGATTAATTATTTAATAACCAACATAGAATCATCTATGATGAGAACATGAGATGCTTGGAGATTTCGCAGTGCATCTATCCTGAATAGAGAAGCCTCATATTCAGCTCCGTTATTTGTTATGGGAAACTCCAAGCATTTAGACAAAGGAATGACTTCACCTTCTGGTGTGGCGATGACTACTCTAAGGCCTACCCCTTTTCTGTTGACAGCCCTGTTGAAGAACATTACCTATTTTTGTACTCATTCCTCTTCAATTGTTGCAAGTTATTCATCTAGAAACACTAAATTCTCTTTATAGTCAGTATCCACGGGTTGCTATGCTAGGAATTCTGCTACTGCTCTACCCTTGATTACCTTCTAGTCACATACTCTATGTCGAATTCTGATAGGATTAACATCCACCTTGACAGTTTGCCAACCAAGTTAGGTATTGCGTATAGGTATTTCATGGGATCTACTTTGGCCACTGCTTGAATGTGATAGGATTGAAAGTAGTGTCTCAAATTCTTTTTTAGCCAGACCATTGCCGCACATGTCTTCTCTACCAGAGTGTATTGGGCTTCGTAATTCGGGAGTTTCTTACTTGGATAGTAAATGGGGTACTCTTTCTTTGCTTCATCTTCTTGAACCAGCATTGCCCTTACTGCACTATCTTCGATGGCTAAGTATATAATCAGAGGTTTTTCGGGCGCTGGTGGCCGCAATACAGGAGGATTCATCAGATAAGCCTTTATTTTGTCGAAGGCTATCTGGCATTGATCGTTCCATACCATTGGCTGATTCTTTCTTAGTAGGTTAAAGATTAGCTCGTATACTGTAGTAAGTCTGGCGATGAATCTCCTGACGTACTATAGGAAACCCAGGAAGGCTCTCACTTCTTTTTCTTTTTCTGATGTTGGTATCTCTTGGATGGCTTTGATCTTTTCTGGGTCCATCTCGATACCTCGCTGACTTACAATATTCCCCAGCGGCTAGCCTGAAGTCACGACGAAAGCACATTTGGCCAGATTCAGCCGTAGGTTATACTTCTTAATCCTAGTTAAGAATCTGTCAAGCACAGTAGAATGTTCTTCAATGTATCAGACTTTACTAATATGTCATCGACATAGACTTCTACCTCCTTATGTATCATGTCATGGAGTAGAGTTGTTACTGCTCTATGATATGTTGCTCCGGTGTTCTTCGACCCAAATGGCATCACTCTATAACAATAAGTACCCCATTCTGTTATGAACACTGTCTTCACTTTATCTTCCAATGGCATTAGGATCTGATTGTATCTGAAAAAGCCATCCATGAAGGAATACATAGCTGACCTGGCGGCATTGTCTATCGACATATCAATGTGCGGCAGTGGGAAGTCATCATTGGGCGATGCCTTGTTTAAGTCCCTGAAATCGACAGACTCTGACGTGGCTATCCTTCTTTGGCACTGGTAACATGTTGGCTAACCACTAAGGGTACTCCACTACTTTGATGAATTTGGCCTGTAGCTACTTTTGAATCTCCTCTTTGACATTTTCTACCCATTTTGGATGTAGTCTCCTGAGCTTCTATTTCACTGGCTTTATGTTCGGATTAGTCGGAATTCTTTGTTTAGCTATATCCTTGTCCATTCCCGACATGTCTTTTTACGACCAAGAAAAACCTATCACATGCTTACCAAGTGTGGATGATATCTCTCTCCTTTCCTCAGGCTTCAGATCGGAAGAAATACATATCATTTTTAGCTCACTGACAGTTCCAATGTTAATTTCATGCAATGATGTGTTATTTATGTTAAATACCTTATATGAATGCTCAAATGAATGTATGAAACCACAGAAATACAAGTCACAGAGATAATCAAAAGTAGAGTTGATATTATTAAAGGCCTTGTAGGCTGAGTTGTTCATATAAAAAAGAGAGCCTATGTCTATTACATATTCAATAGTATTAACTTCCACAAGCGGAGGGTCTTCAGATGCTAGTGTTGGATCTTTGTTTGCTTCCTCTTGTACTGCTGCGGTTTGACCTAGGGGTGGATCTTCGTTCAGAAACTTCTCCCAGACCATGTCAAGTGCGTTGGTCCCATACAGAGCTTTGCCTCTTGTCACTGTTACGGTGATCTCCTCTATCTTAGCCTTTAAAAGTGCATGAGCCTCTTCCATAGTGCTGTTGCTCTGAGCCGATCTGGATAGTATGGCTGTCAGTACCTCACAGATGGAATCCACAGTGTCTAACATTACATGGAGAAGTTGTGGTCTTCGCTTTCTACTATTTCTTGGGCTGCTTCAGTCTTAGTAGCCACTGGTTCCTCAACTGTTTCTCTCAAAACATCATTAGCATGGTTGACTACATCCTTAAAGATCTTAAAACTGGGGCCTACTTCCCCCAAATGCTCAACTAGTTCTGGCTCTCCATTATAAATAGGCTCCTTGGTTCGGGTGAATTTGACATATAGAAAGTCCTATAGGTTCCTCTTCCAGATTTTTATTTTGAATTGGTAGCCCAAACCTTTCTTGTCTTTCTACGTTGGCAGAAATACTCGATCGAGTCTTCCTTGTAAGTTCTTCCCAATGCCCCGTCCTGGCTCATATTTCATCTTTTGAAGGTACTTATAAATCCAAGGTTAGGTTGGAAGCACTCTGTCTCTTTTCCTTATCAGAGATCTCGGCCCCAACTGATTTCTGACATGAGTCACTTGAAGACCCGTGGTTGGAAGTTTTGTGGCTGCCAAGGAAGCTAGTACACTTGGTGGGTGGGCCTTGATGGTTATAGTTTTTCCATCCCTAGGAAGCTTAATTTTTTGGTGGAGGTTAGAAGATACCTCTCCTAAAGCATATATCCATGGCCTTCCAAGAAGTAGAGAGAAAGTCACGGGAATGTCTATCACAGTGAATACAGTCTTGGCCATTACCCCTTGGACTTATACCTTTGTTTCAAAAGTTCCCAAAACCAACCTGTTACTGTTATCATAAGCTCGGATAATGGTAGTGGATTTCTGGAGCATTTCCTCCGTTAGTGATAGATGAGGCAGAATCTTTAAAGGATAAATATTAAGGGCAGACCCATCATCGACCATGACAAAAGGCATTGAACGGTCCATGATCTGCACTTTTAGGTACATTGCTTTGTTGTGGTTTTGACCTTCTGCAGGTAAATTGGCATAAAAAAAGACTATTATTGGGGTCTTTTGGGTCAATACCGGATCAATCTGTTCTCCCTCGGCTACCCTTCCGATCAGGTTGCAAACTTCTTCTGCTGAGGACAGGGGTGCCACATCTATTTGCATTATCTTTTTCATGATGGCATGTCTATACTGGGAGGATTCTTTCAGCAACTGCCACACACTAACTCTGGCTAATGTCTTCTTTAACTGTTCAATGATTGTATCATCTGTAACCACCAGTGGAGGATATAAGAATGTAGTAGGAAATGCAATAGGTATGGTTTGTCCCGGTAGATCATCATTGTTCTGATCCTGTGCCACTGGGCTTCTACCTAACTGTCTGGGCGAGCCTCTTCTTTTGTTCAAACTGCCTCTACCCCTTGCTTTGAAAAACTGCCCACTACGAGTTATGTTGTTCACTTTTCGATTTTCTGGTCCAAACGAGAAACTGACATTCGCTGGTATAAGCCGTGGGGTCAATTTACCCGTGTTTTCTAACTCTTCTTCTTCCGAGTCAATTTCAGCGAGATTGATCTTGACAAGTTTGATTCCAGGAGCAACCTTAGATTCTTCTCTGGGGATAAGACAAACTTCCCCCATACTATCATCAGATTCAATATCCTCCAGCCTTATTCTCTTGAGTTGGCTTGAGGTGGCTGACACAGTTTCAATAAGATTCTCTTCTTTCCTCTTGGCGATCTCCCCAATAATCAAATTCTCAAAGATTCCTGACTGCACCATTTTTACATGTCCCTAAAATCTGGGTAGAGGATTAGTCTGAGTGCTGGGTTTGGTAGGTGATGGTTCTTCCAGTCATCCATCATTGATAAGCCTTCTGATTTCCCATAGGAAAGTTATACATTCATCGATTTTGTTTCCCAC
>CAOJCR010841209.1:0-10650 GCA_948330485.1 Euphorbia neoarborescens | reverse complement strand
TATAAAGACAAACAACGCATAAGTAAGCAAAATAAAAGGATCTTCACTGTATTATGTTGTTTGTAAAACAAAGTATTCTCAAATGGAAATGGATGAAACACATGTAACAAAAATCATTCACGTCCATGAGTAAAACATTCTTCAGTCTATGTGAGATATTCTCCTCACTGGCTCCTTTTGATTTTCCTTGTCTATTTGTGACTCTGCTTTAGTTTATCCTTTCATGACCATATCAGGCATTAGCACCAGGTGTGTCTATGAAAGATGTGAGATGTAAATGCTTGGAGTTTATTTAGAAAAAATTTGTGAACATGTAGAAAAACAATTTATGAAATAATTGGGATGTCATGTGAATGGTCATGTATATGATATAGTCAGATGAATAAATGTAGCCACAAGTGTATGGAATAAGACTTGCATATATTATAATATTCTACACAAAACATTCAAAGGAAGTGCCATATTACAAACAAAATTACTCCTTACAGCTAGGGATCCTTCAGATAACCAAACTTAGTTAAGATGGGATGTTATGGGAAGAGCTCATACTGATGGAGGATTCTCTCCCTCATGAACATCTGATGCAGAGGTAGATGCAAGGGGAGGAGCTTCCAACTTTCCTTCGGCCACCAACCTTCGAATGGCGGTGACCAGCCCTATATATTCATTGGTTTTATATGTGTTGGACACATGATAAGTAAAAAAATATGATCTCTTCTTGAGGGATTGCGCTTTGTAAGGCCTCATTGATTCAAAAATGCCGATAGCCCGACACTTTGTAAATATTCAGCCAAGAGATTCAGCCCATAGGTTAACAAAAGATGTTTTAGCTGCTTGGCTTTCTAATGCCTGGGCGATGGTGGCTATATCCACTCGCGGACTAGCAGGTATCACAGAAGATAATGAAGTAGCTGGTGTACTTGATGATCTGAACCCCGAGTAGGACTTGGACCTGAAGCTAGAGCTTGTTGATTTAGGCTTGACTTCATATTTTTCTACCTTTTTCCCCATTTCTAAGACATCAAAATAGGAGTGGAAGGTCTTATACTTCATTTCCTTCTTGTAGACATCCAGGATTCCATCTACAAGTTTCACTATCGGATCATTCACTGGTGGCTTTACGGACAAGCCATTCATAGTCTTAATCCATCTCTCATAATAATCATAGAAAAGGTCCCTAGATCTCTGGACCACTACCTCTAAGTCTTGCAATGTGGTTTTGAATTCCAAATTTCTATAGGTATAATTCTTTACAAATTTAGTAGAGAGAAGATCTAGATCCCTTCTTACTCTTTTCGACTGTTGATTCTACCAACTAGTAGCCTCACCTTCCAAAGTGGTTTGAAAAAGGTGGACTATCTGATTTTGTATCAATCTCGCTATTGTCAATACTGTTACAAAATGTGTAATGTGGATATAGGGAAACCCTTTCCCTTATATACTGGGAACCTAGGCATGGAAAATCCTGGTGGAAACCTCTCTAAACCCCAGCCGTGAGCTCCTGCGGCTTAAGCATAAGCAAGCTCTTTGACATTCATGAGATCCTTTATCTTGTCTAGTAATGCCCGTTGGGCCTGTTTATGCTTCTCCAACTGTGTTTCCATTCTCAGCTCAAAATTTGTCTTGTCTTCGACCCCTATCATCGATTCTTCTCTTACTGACCCAAAAGGTGGCATTCGTTCATCTATTTCTGGAGGTGGTTCCTGCTCAGTAATTATTCCTGGCTTCTCTACTTTCTACAGGCTGGCAACTACAGTGGCGATTACTCCCACAAACTGTTCTGATGACATCCAACCAGCCATGACATGATAACGGTATTACTTGGTCATATAAGCAGGATTATTGCTTCTGTGATCTTCTTCTACCATCCCGCTCTCTCTCGGGCATTAACTCCTAATTCTTAAACCTCATCCATGGCGAATACATATTAATTGGCTTTTACAACCACAACGAGTGTTAGTAATATGCATAACGTAGAATTGTTTGTAAGGACCTATTATAGACATGCAATTTTGATTTATGCATAGAATATGGATTATGGAGATGGGTGAAATGGGCCAGCCACCCAAATATCATGTAAAAGTATGCATTTTGGAGGGAACAAATTGGCATGTATGAACATGCTAAACGGTTATAAATTTATACCAAGTATGTATGGAGATACTAGGGGGAACATGTATAAACATGTTAAAATGATGTAGTATGTGTGGACAAACTTTGGAAAACATGTGTGAACATATTAAGATGATGTAGTACGTAAGAACATACTTTGGACAAACTTGTAAGGACATGTTAAGATGACGAAGTATGGGTAAACATACTTTGGAAGATACATGTGAACATGTTAAGATGATGAAGTATGTGTAAACATACTTTCGAAGACACGTGTAAACATGTATCTAGAATGGTTTAGTATGCGTGAACATACCTTGGAAAATGGGCTTGAATACATGGTTAGAGTATAGATCTTTTGGGATATGAATGGGCATATCAACATGTATGGATATGTGAGATATGTACGAGTAGATTAACATGCCTGGATTTGTGAGGTATGAATGAGCATATTACATGCTCAATGGTTAGTGGTTAGCTATTAGTATATGAAATGGTGATGTGTGTCTTAGCGATTTTTCCCCACCGTAGGGGAAATTAGACAATGGCTGAAATCTAATTGGTGTGGACTTATAGGCGCATGAGATGACTTTAACACAATAGTGGACCATATTCACGGAATAGGATAGATAGATATGAAATACGTGATGTGACTATAAGACATATAGTGGGCACACTAACTGATATTGATTTCTTCAATATCCATAGATACATAAGGGTAGAAGACATGGCCTATGAGGTCATGGAATAACTGATTTTACGGGACAACCCTATGATAGTATGTGAATGTCATGACATATGGATGGCATGAGATATATAGATGTCATGGCATAGTAATGACATGTCAATATATGGATGTCATGGTATAGACGATGATATGGCATACAAATGGCACTGCACCATAAATTGTCTATAGCAACTCTCTGACGGTGTTGCCTAAAGCTGTAAAGTGTTGCCACAGAAGAATAGGCAACACATTTTTCTTAAAAAAAAAAAAGAGAGTTGGTTTTTTGGCCCTTGCTAAAGGATGGCTATGGAAACACTTTGTCTTATATGTAACAACTTAAGTAAAAGTGTTGCCATAGGTTTGTTTAGCAACACTATTATAGGGTGTTGCCTTAATAGTGATAGTGTAACCAAATGTAACGGTTTGTACAGCAATTACAACACTTTTATATACAACTGTAACACTTTTATAGTAACAATTTGAATACCAATTGTAACATTTATATACATAAACCCTTTTAGGTAACATTTTAGATAACAATTGCAACACTTCTATATGTAATTGTAACACTTTTTAGCACCAGTTTTGCTTCAAGTGCAACATTTTTAGGAGAATTTGCAAAGCTTTTTATAGTAAAGAATCATAAAAACACTTCAATTTGTTGTCTATTGCAACACTTATATTCACATACAGTAATAATTTAGTGCAACCTTTTAACAATAACAACACTTTATAACGATAGTTTAAATAGCAAATGCAACATTTATTCACAATTGCAACACTTCATATCAACACTATTAAACATTAATGACAATCTCAACACCTATTCATATAAAAGTTACTTCGTACAATAGTTTCAAAAGTACACTAATTATCCATACAAAATATAACAATTCAAAAACACATCCAAAATACATAAGTAAGAAGAAATATTTTCATTCACACTTGGATTCACAAATCTCCATTCTAATCTTCAAATCGGGAGTAACGTCATGTTTTCCTTTACTTTTCTATTCACTTTCTCATCGATTTCTACCTGCAATTGACATCTTATCTTTTCTATCAACTCATTCACATATTCATTTGAAGTATTTTCAACTTACTTTGATTGTTGCTTCAATTTCTTAGGCACGCTTACCAATAAGCCATGATAGTCCATGTGATTTTGAATTTGACATGATATATTGATTATCTGGCAACTAGATATTAAAGTTGACAATAGTAATTTTTGAACTTAAATCCTCAAAATCTGTCTTTATTCGCGGTGAATAACAAATGGTCTTTTTTATTGAAAATAACCTCTTTTACTTTTTGACAATGCCTTGAGTAGTGGTCTAATTATGAAACGCATGTTTGAAGATTCGAGCTATTCTGTTGGATTCTCCTTGTATTAGATTTGCGACCACTGCTCAGAGACTAGAGCATTTACTTCTATTTCACACTGTGGACTCTAAAAGGCTAAATAATCCCATAGATTTTTAGAAGCCCTCGCCCTTGCTTTATCATGTATGTGACCAATCAGTAATTGTTTCAGATCTCATCTTTATCTGCCGCACACCGCATTAAGCACTAAAATAGTTCTTATTAAATACACATTGGTTAAGCCCCAGATCTTGAATGTGTACACCACATGCTCTGTCAACAAGGCTGAAAATGAAGATTTAATCACGTCAATGTTATATAAAATTCAATAGCAAGCATTTCACATTATATACCACTGTAATTTAAGTAAAAATTTCAGTGCCAGATGTTATATAGTGGGCATCCTGGCTTTTGAGCCACAACAAGAAGACAAATGTAGTTTCCTGCCCTATTTTGAAGAGTCATAATTCAAAGGATTTCTGTGTATTTTGCAGCACTTCTATTCCGAACCTAGAGCTGCTAAGGATGTCTTGGGATGGCAGTCTTCCATAAACCTTCCTGAGGACTTGAAAGAAAGATTTGAAGAGTATGTGAAGATTGGGCGAGACAATAGCTGATAGACACATTATGTATTAAAGGATACAACTTGACAGACATCAAGAAAAAAATATATATCCTGTAAAATCCATACTGTAATCTCCTTGTTACTAATTTGGGAAAAACTCCTTGACCTGCAATGTAATTATTTTAATGTGTTATTTTAATCCAATTCCAAAAAAAATATAAAGCAGACTACTTAGGCCATAAAAAACTGAAAACCAATATAACAAAGTGTTTTGAGAATTATGTTATCCTCAAATTAATAAGCTGCAGAACTTATCAAACTCTAAAGTAAGAAACAAAGATAGAAAGGATATGATTTAAATTGTTAACAACTTATGAAGGTGATACATTCTTTCCTGAAGATGTCAATGAATGTTCAATATGATTACAAAGAACCCACACAATACAAAACCCTTCCAAAACACCTGAATGATTCTATTTAAAATAAGTAAATCCCATTATTTAATGCATAAAAACTATTGAGGCTCAAAAGAATAACACAGAGAATAAGCATACGCTGATAAAGAAAAATTGCTAATACATATAACTCCAGTTTCTAAAGGGAGTGAGAAACTCAGAGGCCTATCATCTCCACCATACCCCTAGCTCCCTCTAGAGGAATCCCACGAATCAGATGCTTAATACTACAAATCATGGCAAAATAAGTTCATTGCAGGCATGGCATTGAATATCAACTACAAGTGAACAGCTAACTAACTAACCCAAATGTATGTGCATGCCTTTCATCGAGTAAGCTCAATGTTAGGCTAACCGGAGAAAAGGTGGGCAAGTGTTCCTAGTTTCTATTGCTACATGTGTTTATGTGAGAGTAAATTCTACTTCTCAAAAGGGAGAGGAAGAACTGAAAACACACAATGGTCATATATAGTGGCTAGAACAGACTGTTTCCAAAATTCAAAATGAAATGTGACAATTCCTGTGTTATATTCAAAACAAATGCCAGTTTGATTATTCTCTAAACATTTATCACAACTATCAGTCATTATTATCTTTATTCCCCCAAGGCACCACAAAAGTAAAAATTGGGATGAGATGTTTAATCACTCACCAACTCAAGGTTCCATCTATAATATCTAGGAAAATGCTTCTGTAACTTCAATTTTTAAGATTGATATCAAAATCATAAATAATAATTATGAAGTTGCGAGAGTTCTTAACACATTTAAAATAAGGAATCAAAACACCAATCCTTGATAGCGATCCCAAATCAAGTTCTTAATTTTTTTTATTATGGTGTACTCAACAAGCAAATTAGAAAAAAGGAACACTAATATGAATAATAAACGCAACACATAATCTACAACCTACCTGATGGAAAGAGCAGATGAATGTTTAGAAAGAATAGCCTTGTTAGATAACTGAAACATCACAGTCAAAGACCATATCCAACCATCTTAGCACATAAAAGTAACCAACCTGTAAAGTTAAATAGCTACATCATGAACAAGCTCGGAATGGAGCATTAAACTGCACAAATTAAAGATAACTTATCCAATTAGAAATCTACAGTATAGCTAGCTTACTTGGAGCAATATTGTTATAACTACTTTCAAAGTCTGTTTCCCTAAAATGTTACTACACATAATGGTTAGGAATAAATGATTTTCTTTTCGTCAATTAATTAACTAATCAGCATATAACATCCAACAAGGTTGACAAATTGTAATCAGAAGAAATATAAGGTCTTAAATCTTAAATCATCCATGACACACACAAAAGAAAACCATCAATTTCTCTCAGATAAGAGGATTATAATTCCAAGTCCTGACTTTAGAAAATGAGAAAGACTTGCCTATCTCCAGTAACTGCTGCTATAGCCCCAAGCATCAGCATCAACATCAGCATAAATAGAGAATAAAATTAAGAATTTGGTCTTCCCCATTCACCCAAATATGTGTACCATTATATTGCCCAAATAGACACAGTTTCTCTTTCCTATAAAGTTCGACAAGTTTAGTCAACATAAGTAAAATAGCCAGACATAGGAGAAAATAGAAAAACAAGCAAAAGAACGAAAAAACTTAGAAAAAGTGTAAACAAAAAAGAATACATACAGATCGAGAATAGGATCTTCATCTTCCTTGCCAGTAGACACAACGACCTCTTCAAGCTTAATAATCGGAGCAACCTAATCTCCGGTGTTCTCGTCACCGATAATTGAGAGAAGAGAGGACAATAAGAGGGGCGATAGATAAGACAAGAGTGGAGAAGAAGAACGAAAGAGAATTAACCAATTATTATGGATAAATTTTTTTTTAATTATATTAAGTTATTAATTCTTAATATTAATAAAAATTATGAATATTTAGTAATAATATATATTAATTAAGTTAATTAGAAAAAAATGTATGAAAATATTTATTATAAAGCTGTAAATTATTTATAATACTTTTTATAATATTATACAAAGTTGTATTCTGTCAATATACCGTCAAAACGTTAAAGATTGACATAATGGATAATAAAAGATTGATAACAATAGTTCAAAACTACTAATATAAGATAGATTTTAAGATCTAGTCATCATAATAAAAAGGTGGAACAAAAAGCAGGTCATGGTATATTTAGTGGCATATTTGACTTATGGATGTCATGGTATATGAATGACATGGGATAGGGATATTGGATGATATGATGGAGAGACCATAGTGTGCGGCAGTCCTATAATGTAGAAAAGTCTTGAAAAATATGCTCCTAGTTGGGAGACAAGTACCTTGTATCGAAGATTCTAGACGTGACGATTGTATGAATGAAGGTTAGTATGGTATGTGACACAAACTAACAAAATGCTATGTAAACGACTAATACACATGCACATAAATAGTATGATACTCATGACGGGGTAGTAAACATGAATAGTGATGATATGTTATGAGATTAGAATAATAGATGCATATCGATGCGCAAGATGTGAGTTAGCATAGCACACAATATGTATATGCTATATTTCATAGGATGTTGATGAATGTACATCATGGTGTAGGAGGATCGAATTGAATAAATGCAATTGGGACAACCAAAACATAGATAAAAGAAAATAGCATGTGAGAATGGACCTATATTTCAATATAGGTCGATGAATCTCTACCATTTCTAGGAGGGGTTTCCTTGCCATCAATGTGGCCATGGAAAATGTGAAAACTAGATTCATTTTAATTCATGTTTTGGAAACCTAAAGGGAAATTTCTAAGGTTTTTATATGCAGGAAAGTAAAGTCTGGATAGCAAAGGAGGGTCTTATAGCAAAATATACGCTCTTTCTCTCCCTAAATAGGTTTGAACGAGAAGAGTTTGTACGAGACTATCGGTGGCTTTTCTAATATTTGTCCTTGGAACCGGAGAGGCACACAAGATACACTTTCTCGAGAGAGCTGGGTATGAATGAAAATATATAAAAATAAAAATCCATTTGAATGGATGTGAAAGTACTTTGTTTAAAAATGTTGCCGATTTTTTAAAGTCTTTTGAAAAAACCTTTCAAAGGCTTGTCAAAAATTCCTTTTAAAAATTTTAAAGTTCGAAAACTTTTGGAAATATTTGAAAATAATTTAAATCTCTTGCAGAGTCGTCACTGTGAACGGATGACCTTTTTCGTGAAAGTGGAAAAATAAAAATATTTTGTACTGAGAAAATAAGTAATTTTATTTTGAGGAAGATTAAATGAAAATGAATACATTTCCTAAGTGGTTAAGGTTTACTTATTTTGGAATACTTTTTTCCTAAAAAGCGAAATAAAGTTTCCGTAAAAGAGGCCTTAATTAAATGCACGTACGAACGCAGACTTAGGATTTTTATTTGAAAAATAATTTTAGGAAAATGAAAATATTTGTTTAGAGAAAAGAGAAAAATAGTTTAAGGAGACAAATTGTTTGAATGAAAGAAAATAAGTTTATAGCAATTCAACTATGAATCTCTAAAAATGATAATTGGAGTCGACACCTAGTTCCAAACTCCACCGAAAATTAAATCGCAGTGTTGCTCGAAACCTAAGTACGAATCCAACACTATTTACCAGAGTTCGAGTTCGAATAGGACATCTACTTATCCTTTTACAAGAGACTTTTTGAAAAAAAATCGACAATATTTTGAAATAAAGTATTTTATTTGAAGAAAGCCTAAATAGATTTTATTTTCATTTAAGTGTGAACGCGCATGCAAATGCAGTACATAAATCAAAAAATTTAAAATAATTACGCAACCTAATCGAATGAATAAATCCTAGCTAAGGAGGGATTTACAATCAAATCAAAATGGGGAATGGGATGAAAATGCCTAAAACACATGAATATTTAAAGACAGTAAAATAAATCATACATTCAACATATATTTAAATAATTAAAAACAAACATAATTTAAACACTTTGGACTCAAGTAGGACACGAGAATGAACATGCATTAGAATGGGAAGATACGATAGCTCGGGGTCAGGCATAATAGGGAGTAGTCGGATAAATCCAGTAGATTTAATTTGACTATACTTGGAAAACAATTTATTAAATATGTGTGATGGGACTGGAAATTCATTTTCTCTTTAAAGCAATTTGGCCCAATATGGTTATTTTTCACGTACATAAAAATGGGTCGAATATCTAAAAACTCGAGGGTTTCCTTCATTGCACTGTGTTAGATGCCCTAATATCGGCTTCTCAGTACGACTTTCTAGATGCATACATAATTACTGAAATTTAAATTGCAGAAATTTAAATCTAGGTCTTTGAACAATCGCAATCATCACACATAATAATTATAAATAATTAAATACATACATGTTATAAAAAAAATAAAATTAAAGATTAAAATATGATATGAAAACATGTATGTAGTTAATGACCAAGGATTTAATAGGTCTCAGATTTAGCCTTTGAAGGCTATAGGTTTTTCACGAACTAAAGAAGCTAAAAAAAGAACAACCGGAAGAAATTCTTGTAGATTTGAGATAAAATTTGCATTTGAATGTAAAATACAAAACAAATGATAAAAGGAAAGACATTTGAGAAATTGATTGATTATATATGAATGCAATTCAATTCAATCATAACTTAAAAGAAAAGACCTTGTGTAGTTCAAAACAATTTACAAACTTTATTGTAAATCCAAAAATGTAAATCATATATTAGTAAACAAAAGATAACCAAATTAGGGCTAAACCAGTTTCAACAATAAGTTTCAAGAATAAGCACACAAATAAAAGACAAAAAGACAAAATTGCTAGATTACAAAACTAAGCATTTGATAAGAATGAAAAAACATGAAATCTTTTGCAAAATAAAAACCACTGAATATTTCTGAAAATACACTAAAAAGGAATTGCAAACATATTTCACAAAGATCCGTGAATCGAAAAAAGGGGGAAAATCCAATACTGAAATTACAAAAACATCAAACAAAAAAAACAAATGAAAAGCTAGTTATCGAAATTGATTTAGAAATAAGACATGCATAATAATAAAAATTACCAAGAAACAACAGCATATACAATACACAAAAACTGTGATATAATAGAGCCGAAGATCAAAACCTAATCAAACAAGATTTTACCCGAATACAGTAGCGAACATAGATATTTCACAACCTAACACAAAACCGAAAACTGTAATGGAATAGACATTTCACAAAACGAATACGCAAAAATGATAACCCGTAATAGAAATGAAATGATCAGACTCAGAAAACAAAACAAAAACAGCAGGCCAAAATCAATTAACCGCAAAACAATAACAAAATCAAAGTGATATGCCGAAATTAATATTTCACTACCGGATACAAAAAAAAAATAATGAAGAAATTTCACAATTTCACAACCAAAAATACGAATAGTGAGAAAAT
>CAOJCR010840236.1:0-15678 GCA_948330485.1 Euphorbia neoarborescens | reverse complement strand
TCCCATACACTTTGACATACACCTAACGTATCTGTAACAGGATACAAATACAAGTATGATTGGGTGAGCCAGTGAACATGTGAGTGATGGTAATGTGTCGATGGAATTACCACTCAGTTACAACTGAGATGATATCATCGGGCACTTGATGGATTAGGATTGAGAGTATGCAGTCGCACCGGAGTTGGGTACTCATTTGTCCCGAGAATCTAATCTAGATCAAGGAAGATATAGTAGTGCGGGATGATGGAACCATGCCCCTTACTATATACATATCTTTAGATGATCAGTTGGTAAAGGATAAAATAAGTTACAGCTACCGGGACAATTAATCTCTACTAGAGATGCTGATAGCTGTCTTAATTGGGGGCTATTGTACATTCTCTAGAACTCATTTAATAGTCTGCAGGAATAACTCTTGCTGCCAACATAAAGACAGTCCCACAAGGATCTTGCGCATCGAGATACTGACTGCGAATAATTTTGTTTATAAGGCCTGATCGAATTAATTAAATAAATATGGATTGAAGAAATCATATTTGATTTAATTAATAAAATTAAACATAGATTATTTAATTAGTAGATTCACATGTGATAATTAATTAAATTATACATGGTGAATATTTTAATTAAATAAATTACATATAATTTTAATTGAATTAATTTATTATGAATAGTATTTAATTAGTATTATGTGCAATTAGAATTAATTGGATTTTGAATAAAATTCTAATTATGTAATTAACATATTTAATTAAATAAATTTATTGTCTAAATTAATTGATCCATTTACCATTCGGTGAAATTGAAAAATTAAAAGATAATGTATCGATTTAATTAACCTAATACGGAATGGAATTTTGGTTCGGTAGAATTTAATTAGACCGATCAAAATATATGGACTGTAGAAAGCCCAGAGGCCTGTGTGAATTACACCTCGCCCAACTAGGGTTTCTGATGTCCATATATATAAGCCTCAAGAATGAGAGAAAAACCCTAATTCTACACTTGTGTTTTTCCAAAATTAGGGAGGAAGAGAGTAGCGCTTTCGCTTCTTCATTCGGCTTGATTATGTATTGTCTTCGATCGACGCCAGACCATGCTAGTACGAGTTCATGGCCAAGAGTGTCTTACGCATTACTCTGTGGTCGAGTCTAACGGATTCAGCGGCATCTTTATGGAGATCAATTGATAAGTCTTAAACCTTTCTTTAAGTTACACCAAAACCCTAACTGTCTCAGTTTCATAGATTAGGAATTGAGTATTAGAACTGTCATGACAAATATATATTTCATGTAAATAAGGTGGTTATACCACTAATTCCAACATTTTTTATCAGATGTATTTCCTAGGGTAGTATGATGTTAAAATGGTTGTAATGTTGAGAATTAATTTAATTTCCTACTTTTGCATGACCGCTGTGTGCATATATAAATTAAAATAAATTTGGTATACCTAAACGTATGTTTTGATTATAGTTTCCAAACTAGTAAGTGAATCATCCTAAACTTAGAAACTCTCACTTTTGCATGGTGGCCTTACTCGATTTAGCCATACCTAATTTCCTACTTTGAGCTGATCCAGTTGGCTTCTCTATCAAACGTTTCTAAAATTGATTTTTTCCTAATTAAAATCCCTTATGTGCTTCACACATATCATCAATTTTTAGCTCGCCTGCTCACAATGCCTATCGAGAGAGCCACTTATAGCCTTACACTAACTCTTCTCGTTCGAAACTATTCGAAAAGAGAAAGAGGGTATATTTTACTATGTGAGCCTCGACGTTATTTGAACTAAGAATCATACCAATGGATATAGTATTTATTGTTACTTCACTTAGGATTCCAAAATACAGAATAAAATGAATCTAGTTCCGACCTTTGCCTTCCCCTATTAATGGGAAAGCGAGCCCTTCTAGGGCTGATTAGTGACTTTTTATACCATGTTGGAGTCATAAGGTTGGAAATTTCAAATTCATGGTCAACACTCTCTTGCCTACATGTGTTTACGCTTTCAAGTTTGATACAATTACACATATATTTTTGTTTGAGTTTGATTCCATTTGATCGTCATCATTGTTGCAAACAAAATGTACATTTTTCAGTCTAGTCATATACATGGGGTCTTCTAATGTATTTTATATACAATTCTAACATATGTTTATATCTTGGTAAAGAGCTTTTCTGCATCATGTAGTTTATAGACATATTATGGTTGGTTTACCATCTTCATATAGCAATTCAATCATAGTCTTTAGATAGTGAAATCTTTGTTCTTTTAGACATTAGGATGTGCCTCATGCATGATACCATCCCATACATAAGGCTAGATGCCATGTAATGTCTCACTCTAGATGCCATGTAATGTCTCACTCTAGATGCTAAGTTATGTTTGATACAATGTTATTTGACTTGCATAATGCTATGTCACACGACATTTTTTTCTGTAACATAGCACCTAGACATATGTATGCCCTATACTCACACAATCAATGTAACACTTGTTCATAACATACTCATGCAACTATTTAAACCTATGTATAAAGCATTGATATCACTGATTGTGTTTCTCCTACACCGGTGCATATTAATATAACCTTGTGCAATCATTTTCATGCTCTCCAAAGGATATGGTTGATTTCGAAATACATTTTTGCACATTCCACAAAATGCTTTGCAACACATATTAGACTACAGTCAAAACATTTGGACTAAGAGATGCCAATCTGTTTTTTAACATTCGACTCTTACTTGATCCATTAAAAGCGTACATTATATTTTTGGTTCCTATGGATAATGTATTTCATTTTAGCAACACGAAACTATGCCTGATGTTAGAAGAATTTAGGACCATCCTTTGAATTCCTAGTTGCCGAGGGATATCGATTGCTATACCGGAGTTTGTATACAGATAACTGAAGAAGATATAACAAGAGTTTTATTTCCTAAAGGGAATTTTAAAATTTTCCTATCATTGCTGCACAAAGAATCTTCCACCATAAGTTTCAATTTGGCAGAGGTCTTAAATTGGTGCTCTTGTATCTCACCCATTCACTTGGGAGATTTTAAAGATGTTTTGAAATGCATTACTTTTGATTTTTTTAATAAAAATCATTGTTTAATTACATTTCTTCAAGGAAGATGGTAAATTGCATTATTTATTACATTACAATATCAAAACACTGTTCATCCATTCAAGTGCCATGTTATGCATCATATCATGTCATTTATCATAACATACATAGAACAAAGTCGTTCGGTGAGGACATCATATTCTAATGCACCTACATACATCGATATATATGCTATATCATTTCAATATGATCTCACATCATATCATGCATTTATGTTATGCGTCATGATATAATAGAGTCACATCTTTCCATGCACAGTTACGGGCTCTTGACTACTAACTCTTCATCACTAACAGTTAGTTACTAATGGTAGCTCTTACAGCCCTATTGAACCATATCAGTAAATACATATGTAGCTCTTATGTACGATGTCGCATGCATTATTCAAATTCTATTGTACTAATAGTATTTCTTTTCCTTTGTATTTATTTCATGTGCCATATTATATAGTATCCACTTCACAAACATTTTGGTTGATGCATCATCATATTGTTATATTTATGTGACATATTCCCATAATGTGCATCTCACCCTATACATCTAGATATTAAGGTTGAACCTCTATTGAGGGGATGCATTTCTATCCTTGTTTAACTTTGTTTTCAGAAAGAAAAATCAGTCACAATGGTTAAAAAGCCTGGGAATAAATGGAACAAAGAGACTAAAAAGGTTAAGAGCAATAACATGGCTTCTCCGAGGGGTAAAGCTGGGAAGGCTCAAGAACTAGAACAAGAGCGGATGTCTGAGTCTACAAGGGTCATGGTGGCTAATGAAATAACTGACTATCTGAATTCTACTCATTTTGGAGACTTAATGGGGTGCCAGATTTCCCAAGCTCTTGCTCATTAGCCACATTTTTCAGAGGCTCCAGTGTCAGCACCATTAAATATAGGGCCAGTTCCACTTGAGAGTTCGAGAAGGGCAAAAAGGGCTGGAAAGGCTCTAATATAAAATGATTTAAAGGATGAGGAGTAATATCCATCTAAAGGAGCAGCTTCTTGTTGCAGGATGAGGTAAATGAGAAGCTAGCAAGTAGAATGTGAAGTTGAAAGGTGTTATCAAAGTAATTTCCAAAACACTTCATCTTGAGGACTCATGGTTTACTAAACATGAAAACTTGCTAATTGAGAATGTAGAAAGGTTCCCTAAGGGGTTCTTATGCCAAGATTCCAACCCTTTAATGGAAAAGGCTCTCCTGCTACACATATGAATAAGATAGTTACTTTATGAACTATACTATATATGGCCTACTGCAACTAAATTTTTTTTGTTACTTGCATTTTATTGCCATAGGTAGAGACTTTTTGGTTTTTTTCAATATTGTTGCAAGGTTGTTGTATGCAACTAAGACCATATAGATTAATGCAACAGAAGTACTAATTATTGCTTATTTTTTCACATATAATTGAACTAATGTAACAATTTGATTAAATTTTGAAAAAATTAGGCTAAAGTAAGGAAAAAACAATAAATTCACAATTGTCATCGAAAACATTCCCTCAAAATCAGTGTGAATATTTCCTCCGCCCAAATATTCTAATCCTAAAAAACTAATAAACACTAAAAAATTACCCTCCACTCCAAAGTTCTAATCCTAAAAACACTCACTAACTATAAAATTTCCTCCATATCACGCGGCCGTCTCATTGCCATTCCTCTCTATATCAATCCCTGATCCCTCTCATCGATGTTCCTCTTCATGTCACTCCTTCTCCCTCATTGTCCTTCCTCTCCATCTCACTCCCTACGACGTTCTGTTGTGCTAAAAAAATGATGCTACTGCCATCCCTTGCTCCGCTTCTCAACTTTCTCATTGTTCTGCCCTAGATCCCCACTCCTCCATTTCTCTTTGATTCCCTTCCAACATTCGCTCTCTATGGATGCATCTTCTCCTGTAGTGAGGTGAAATATTATGCAACCATCCTCCTTTTGTGTTATTGTATGCTTCCACCTCCGAGTTGGTATGCTTGTGCTTTTTAATTTTTAATTAGTTCTTTCTTATCGCTATTTACTAGTGTGGTTTTTCTAAGATTGTTGTAACTAGTGTTCTCTATGTGTTTTTTGAGAAAAAAACCTATTTGTTTTGTCATTTTGTTATTTGTGGCACATCTATTACTTCGTACTTGCTATCGGAATACATTTAGAATGAGGTGAAAATTCGTGATTTTTGGTTGCTAGTTTCAATTTGCATTTCCTATTTTAGAATTTTCCTCTTTATTCTTTGTCTTGGATTAAGTGATCATTGTTGTTTTGTGAAGGGGAAGTTAAAAAAAGTTTGTATCCAGGCATAATTCTTGATTTCTTTTTTAAATTCTTTTGTTGATAGAGTTGCCATTGAGTACGAGAAGAAAAGATATGCAGAGAATTATAAGCACGATCGGGTGATGGAGAAGAAATTAATTGCAATGGCTCATGAGTTGGAGAAGCTTTGTATGGAGATTTCTAATACAGAGAAGAGATCTCATTCTGCTGCTGCTGTTGGAAATCTAGGTATATTAACCTTTTATCGCTTGAAGTGTTTTTGGTTATGAAATCCATGTAAAGGGGAAAACCAATTCAGTGAGAGAACCATCCTTTATAAAAAGGAAGAAGGAATGACATTTGAAAAGAAAAACCATTAAAGGCATGTAATAAAGAAGAAAGAGAAGTTTAATGTAAAGTACTCAAAGTTACTCATGAAGTGAGGCAGAAACCGTTGCACATCTTTATTGTATGATGATAAAACTTAATGGCTTTTATGTATAATTTTTGGATACGTAATAGTGGATCACATAGATAAACTCACAAATAAGAAAGACTTATTTCTCCTGTTTAGAAACTATTGTGAACCTGTTGAAGCTCAATTGATTATTTCGTTAATTTCATTCCTTGTTTCATTTTTGTATATCGAATTATAAACTTGACAGTTCTTTCCTTGTGGACTTTCTTTATTAGAAAATAGTCAATTTAGTTTTTATCGGTGACCCTCGTTCTTTTTTAATATTTTTGATCTGTAGGTATAGCTTATAAGTTACATTATGGAAATCTCAAAGCTGCTTAAGGAGGAAATCCTTATCCCATAGGCTGTAGCATAAATCCTGTAAGCTGGCTACATTGTATGTTATTTCACCGCATATTCATATCTTTATGTGTGTAGATGTTCATACATAAGTATGCACTTGTCTATATATCTACCTACAAATCTAAGCTTCATTTATGTAAATACGACTTGTATTTCTACTTATTTTTTTTTTATCAATTAGACATTGTATTATAAAACTTCAGGTGCTAGCCAGTACTGAAAATTATCCTCAATATAGAGATAGACCTGGTTCTTGGGGCACATATGATATGAATCAGGCTCAAGGACAGATAGACTGGTTTATCAGTTGAAAAGATTGGTGCAAAATGGTATCTTAGGCGACTTATAGATATTGAGTTCTTTTTTTAGTTATTTTTTATGATAGTTTTTAGGGAGATTTGCTCATGTACTTGGTCTGATTGAGTTTTACCTGATTATAAGGGTTGCTTATGTTGTTTTGGTGCCCTGTACTATGTTTATTTGGAGTTCACCTGCAAACACTAGCCTTACTTTTAATCAAATTTTAATTTTCTATGTATTTTAGATCCTAAGGTGCATGAATGCATTCTCATTGCTGATAAAATGCTCAAGTGCACACATCGTTTGCTTTTATATTTTGAATTTCTCTTTTTAATATTGAGCTATTTGGTTGTAAGATTCTACCCTTTAAAATTATGAATTTCAGATCAATGTTAGTACATGTTTTTGCACTTGTATATCGAGTTGTGCTTCTTAATAGTAAGGGAATTTTTTGTAGATGGGTTGTGATATGGAATTGGCTACTAAATACTAATGCAATTGTTGTGCAGAGCAAAGTTATTAGTGGTAGTGTACTTTGTGAGGGATGGGCAAGATGATCATGATATTTAATTTTTAGTGATTATGCAGTTTATATACATCTAACCATCTTATCCTTCCAGCTACTTTGAAGCTCTGTCTCTCTGACATCAAACTAATTTCTTAGTTCAGCTTCATCGCATAGGTAAAAACTTCACCTCCCTAAAACATAATACTGTTTTGAAAAATTATTTCCCATTCTTACCTGTGCTGTTCATGCAACTTGAACAAAATGAAATTTTAAGGATTAAAATTTTGTTATCTTTAAACTGATCGACATTATAAGCTTGAAATTGACTGACATTATAACTTTAATTATGAACGATTCTAATTTACCAGCAAATGATATTGTTCTATGGCATTTGTGTTTTGTTCGTCAATAACTTTCAAATCATCTTATTTTTTTTTTATGTAAATCAAGGAATGAGCAGAGATGAGGAGACTCTTTAGCCGACAATAAATCTGAACATGTTGGCATTTCCTGTTAGTTGGGAAAGAATCGTATCTTTCATGTTTTCATGAAATGTCTCCTTGTACCATTATTTTTTTTACACAAACATTGGAGTTTTTTTTTGTTCGCTCAGTAATGTTATTGTTTTTTAAACAGTAGCTAAAATGGAACATGTGGCCGAAATTTATAGGTAAAATCCTAATTTGATTTGTTATTTGGCAGTTAAATTGAATATTATTGTAGTGAATTGATGTCTGTCATATTCTTTTTGAGATTTTTTTTAATTTCATCATGATTTGAGCTTTTGAATTATGATAAATTCCATTTTGATTGGTTAGGGAGACCAATTATTTAGTTGTTTAATTGAAGCTTATACTATTTATTGTCAATTTCTTTAAAATAAAACAGAATTGGACAGTTGTGGTGATGACTATTTGCTTTTGTATTTCCGAAAGATTTAATTATGTTTTATTTATGTTCATATAATTTATTCCTAAAAGCTAAAACATCAAATTGATTATTGGATGTGATTTGTCATAATTAATAGCCAATATCAGTTTGTTGTTCATATGTATATTATGAATGATCCATTTTGTTAGAATTGAACTTCTAGTTTAATATAGTTTGAGTCTTTGTAATCTATAAGTGATTTGATTATGCTTATTGAGCTTACTACTTTGACTGTGTTGGACTTCTCATAATATTGACTCTAGCTTTTGAACTAAATTTGTATAGTTGTATGCTTTAACTTTAAATTTATATTGTCTGTGACCTTGAGTTTTTGAAAGCATGATTAAAGTTTAATTCATGTAATCTTAGAATGTTCATTGTGAGTATGTTGTATTGATTTCAAAGTTTAACTTGTTCGTAGGAAGAGGAATTCTCTGATGAAGATGAAGAGGTTGATCAGTGAAAGCAGTACTGAGGATGGCGGCAATGTTTTTAGTTTATTGTTCTAAGTGTTTGGATAATAGTCTAAGTGTTTAGTTTGAATATTTGGATATTTCAACCTTTTATGGTTTTATGGATTGTTGAATTTTTGGATTATTACTTATGTAACGAACTTTCATTTTAGATTTCAATTTTAGAAGTTTTCTATAAATTATTACAGGTCAGTTGAAAAAAATAATTGCCAAATTGTTGTCAAATTGAACTATATTTGTGCAGATTATTTATGAAAATTGTTGCAAAAACCACCGAAAATTATTGCAAAATTATTGAGAAATTCAATTGAAATTGTCGCAAAATGAAAATAAAAATGTAGCTTTGTTAGATTAAAAATGTCACAAAAGTAAATAATTTTTGCGAAACTACACTCAAAGTTACGACAAAATTATTAAAATTGTTGTATACTTGTTGAAATTTTAGTTTAAAAAGCAATAATAATTATTGTTGCAATAGCGGATAAAATTGTTGTTTTGTAGCAAGTTGTTGCAAGTGGATGTCAAGCATGCAACAATTCTCAGTTTTCTCCAGTGAAAAAAAATGTCACCTTTGTAATTCTTACAAGAGCAAAAAAACTAAAAATGTCCAAAATATCACCGTAGCCCTTTTTTGAGCCTACTGCAACAAAAAAGGGTCTAATAAAAAAACCATAGTTGCAGTCGGCCATATATGGTGTAGATATAGTTAGGCTGTCACTGAATCAGATTTCCAAATCATTCCCGACTATGTTAGAAGGAGGGGTAATAAATTGGTATAATTCTCTACTCATGCATATTAGGTGGGGTTGGAGGAAGTTGTAGCTAAGTTTGTAGAGTTCCATGTAACGTGAAGAAGAAAAGCATGTTAGAATATCTAGAAGCTATGAGGCAGCGATCAAACCAATCCTTTGAAAGTTATTATCAAAGGTGGAGGGAAACGACGAACAATGTGACCGTAAAGCCCCAAAAGTTTGAGTTGATCATCAAGATGATAGATGGCAGCAAAGATATCTATAAGAAGGAGATGAGATATCAAAAGTTCTAAGACTATATGGAGGTTCTAGAGATGGGTAAAAAGGTAGAATGCTATGAGGTAATCTCAAAACAAGATCAATCGGGATATAAGGAGATCTTCAAAAATGACTCTAAGAATGGAAATTTCATGGTATCATTTTTTTCTTCATTTACAAAGCAAATGGTGGATCAGGGTAACCTAGCCACAACCAGTAGTAGCTTGTCCAAGTGCTAGATATTCTGGCTGCTACTTTTCAACATAAGTGGGTTAACACGTAGGCTCTACCTATAAGCAGGTTGTTCGCCAAGTGCAAAAATGCGGGGTTGTTACAGTCTACAAAGACCTTTGTGCCACCAACAAAAATTGAAAAAGATAATTTTTGTAACTATCATTGAACATTCGGGCATCGGACAAATGAATGCATAACACTCTGTAATTTGATTCAGAGAATGGTAAGGGAGGGTAAGATCGAAGAACCTCTATTGGTAAAAGCTAGTACATAGTTTAATTCACATCCTCGGTTCGAGAAAAGGATAAACATGATTCAGTTAGGGAAACTGAGTACTTACATCTTTGCTTGAATTATGCAAACTAATCCAGAAGTAAAGTTAGAGATGTTTAGGCATAATGTCGTAGAGTAAATCAAGCTGAAATAGGATGACTCTATTTTGGAAGTGAAGAATCCAACAGTCTTGAGATAGGATAATCTTGAATTTGATGGTGTGTACGTGGAAGGACCGAAATACCTGGTTTTTACCAAGGATAGGGTATACTTGAGCAAATGTGATTAGAAGGTGGATGTTGTGCCCCATAGTTAGCGGGTATATCCGAATGACACCCTCTAGGTAGGGAGAGTACTTCAGAGCTAGTAGAAAATATGGCACTTGATCCCATAATTCGTACTCCTGCGAAGTAATACAACAAATTAAGAAGACACCAACAAGGGTAAGCATTTCAAAAATGCTAACAGATAGCCATAAGCATAGACATGCTTTGGTGAAAAAATTGATTGAGATTAAAGCAATGCTGGTATCTTCTCTTGAAGATGCCTAATCTTTGATAGGGAAAACCACTATTGCTACTTTAAAGGTTGATGCCAGTATATATTCCAAGCCAGTTATTCAGTTCTGCGATGCAGATTTACCAATGGACAGGCATAATCACTATGGGGGTTTATTTTTAACTGTAAAGATACTTTATAAGGAAATACCCTGCGTGATGTTTAGGGTTATCAATGGGGTGACGAGAACCCGTTCTCGTCGGGGCTGTCCCTAATAATGTAGGGATTCCCTATTAAAAAATCTTTGTGGTTGGGAACGGGGATACTTTTTTCCCTATTTATTAAATAGGGTAGGATGGGATTATCCCTCCCCGCCCTGCATTCCCTTCCCCTCCGTTTTCATTCACCATAAAAAAATTTATTAGTTTTTTTACTATATTTGTTATATATATATGAATGAGTATGTAACACTATGTTAAATTGTTTTTATATGCAAATTTAAAAGTATCTATCCTCTTATTGTTTTTAATTAGATTGATGCAAATAAAAGTAAAACTTCTCAAATAAAAACACTCTAATTATTATAAATACTAAGATATTAAATTTATTCAAAGATAATAATGTATAATTATGCATTCTTTAACAATTAAAGAGCAAAATTTCATGAAAAATATTTTTAATATCTTAACAAGGATGTCAAAGATCCCCACGGGGACCTATTTCCCATTAGGGGTGGGGATGAGATTGAAAATCATCCCTATTTATTTCATGAGTCGGGGAAGGGGATCCCTATTTAAAATTATGACGAGGATGGGATTGTCAATCCTTACCCTACCCCATCCTATTAAAAACCCTAGCGATGGTGGATGATGGGTCAATACTAAATGTTTACCCTTCCATTCTTTAGATTGACTAAGGAGGCTCTACATTGAATTTAGACGATCATTTGAGCTTATGATGATAGTGAAGCATTGTAATTGAAACTTTTGAATTGAAAGTCACAGTGATCTATGGTGGAATTCATGGTGATTGACATACTAGTGACTTTTTCATTATTGTTGGGATGACCTTGGTTTCATACTTTGAAAGGATTGCCTTTAATTATTCATCAAAAGGTGAAGATACCACTATATGGAAAGACTGTGACTCTCCGAGATGAAGAAGAATCCATGATTACTGCTGTGAGAAAAGTGGAGATACTGGACCACGGTTTCGAATAGTTGTGACAAATATAGTCAAAGAAGAGAGGGATATCTTTGATACCATAATGCCCAAATGGTTGCACAAATTCTAGGGCAAAAATGATTTCACTCCTAGAAAAGGCCTTGGGAAGAATTTATGGGACGTTCATATTTTTGTCATTAATGTAGGAGAAGTAAATTTGATAGGAATCACCTATATTGGGTCAAGCTCGAAAAACAATAAATTTAATAGGTCTACTAACATCTTTTTTACAGCTACAAATGAACTATATTAAGGCACCCTGAGCCAATGGAAGTTGATGGGATTACTATGCCCGACTTTGAGATATTCAATGATGTATTCAACCATAGGGTCAGATGGTCTAAACTCAGAGGGCTGAAGGAAGAGCCATTAATGAAAGTGAATGATGCTGCAATAGAGGATGTGCAGATAAAATCAGCTAAAGAAGATTTTTATAGACTGGTGTAGTATTTTAAAAAACATAAAATTAGGTAAAAGTGAAGATTCGAGCTACATTATAGATAAATCTCAAGAAATTCTGCAAACTGAATCCTCAAATGATTTCTCAAGGGTCGTTTTGGACCTTATATTCTTGGCTATGATTTATATCATTTGGTGTTATTCGTGTTGGTTTTTATATATTTTGTCTCGTATTTTATAGCATTTTCTATCTTTAGCTCTTTTGTTAGTTTTTTTGAGATTTAGATGATGTTGAACATAACTTGACTAGTATTTGGTGACTCCCATGTTTATATATATTTAGACCCCTGTATATTGGTGTTTTGATGTGATTTTATGTCTTTGAGAGACAGGTTTAAGGGTTGCAGAGGACAAGTAGATCAGGGGAGTCTGAGAGAAGAAGATTGTTGCTTAAGTGTACATCATATTTGGAGCGAATTTCAAGACTGTTAGAGGGAAATTTTTGATAAGCTTATAGATACATAATTGAAGATAATTCTTTTATCTTTCCGATGAATCACAAGATTTGGAGGTCGTATGAGAAAGTTATGGATGAAACAAGAGAGTGCGTACAGTCTGTCAGCAATGCTGCTGAAGAGAAATTACATGGTCACGACATGACATGATGTAGGTCACGACGTAACAGGCAAAAATTATAGTTTTCTAGAAGGTTTTTGATCGAAGGTGACTAATATGCCTGTCATGACGTGACACTTATTAGTTACGATGTGACATGACTCAGAGCCTGATTTTATTGCAGAATTTCACTTATTTTTTTGTTTCTTTTAGATTGAGAACATATATAAACCATCCTTAGTTGTGTTTTTAGGTTTTATCTTTGTTTTTGCAAGCTTCAAGTGCTCTATCTAGTTTTTAGATTACTTTGTATTCGAGATTTAGGATTCATTCAATTAAAAGTGTTTACTTTGCATCTTTCCCATTTGAGGAGAAATCTCTTTTGAAGAATAAGTTTTTGATAGAGGTTCACTTTCGCGTGATATTTGCCCACCAGAATCCACCAATTCAATATTGTGTGTTACCTAAGTTTTCCTTATTTCATCTTTTTACTTGATTCAGAGTTGGGAACTGCTAGAAATATTACTCGTGATTGTATTCATTGATTCTATTCATTCTTATTCATTCGATCCATTGATTGATAATCTTAGTTGAGTTTGTAGTTCTGTTTAAAGATTATGCATCCATTTTGATAGCCTGGAAAACTTGAAAATTTATTTGGTTCACATCTATTACGTGATCCACACTGACAACAAGAAAACCGGGAGGATTGAAAACTCTACAGAAGTTAAGTGTACTTATTTTCTTATTCATAAAACTAGGCGGACCTACTGGATAATCTTAACCTAGGCACTTAATAGAGTAGGAGTAACTATTGAAAACATGGATTAATATTAATCTGGATACTTAGATAGCTTTGATTGGTTGATTGTTGGTTAGGTTAATAAGTTTCATCCACATTTATGTTCACATGTCAGTAAAACATCAATAGACATTACCTAGAGTCCGTTTATACAGAGTTTGCTTGACAAGATCACCCATAGAAGTAGGTTAACTTAATTTAGTTTAATTCTAAGAATTAATTTCATCGCCTATAACATGCTAAAACTATAACACACTATAATGCGACGGGGTACACTTGCCTCTAAGTTGTGTGATCAGAGCAGTAAATTATTATCTTAAATTCGTATCACTGCCGACAAGTCATCTAGTTTTTGGCACCGTTACTGGGAAAATTTATTTGTGCACTATTCGAACCTAGGGTATACGGCTGACTTAGGCCTTGTATTATGTGAAGATGTTTGTTTTTTTAATTTGTCCTTTGTGTTTTGTATTGTTTTTGTTTCTCTGATTTTTCAAAACCCTAATGTGTGATTATATTGATTAAAGTGTTGCTTATTGGTGCATGCAAACTCGTTCTTAACATCCTGAGTTGTTACCATTTGAACCTGAAATTGAACATACTAGTCGCAGGTTAAGAAGAGAACTAATTAACAGAATGAATGAAGTACAACTTGTAGCAATGGAGGCAGAATAGTTACCTAGAGATAGAGCTGAATTAGAGTAACTCCATAGAGAAAGTGTGCAATGGATTCAAAGACATGGTGTTGCTGGTGGCTATCAAACCATGGAAGATTTACAGGCCAAGGGAGCATAGTTGTATGGTCCTACCTCCTATTCGTGCAAACAACTTTGAGATCAAGGATAGCATGGTGCATTTGATCCATGCGAATGGACAGTTCAGCGGATGAATTAATGATAACCCTAACGATCACTTGGATAGATTTTTTATGGTTGCAGATACAACTAGGTTTGCAGGAATGCCACAGGATGTTATTCGGCTAAAGATCTTCCCATTCTCATTGAATGGAGGTGGAATTGAGTGGTACAGATACTTAAAGCCTGGTTCTGTAACATCGTGGAATCAAATGGAAGAGAAGTTCTTAGCGCAAAACTTCCCACCATAAAAAATAGTACAACTTAAGAATGAGATCTTAGGGTTCAGACAATTCGAAATGGAGAATTTTAACGAGGCTTGGCAACACATCCAGCAGCTTTTGAGAAACTGCCGCACCATAATCTAAACAAATATTCTCAAGTAAGCATATTTTATCGTGGTTTGACACCACCTAATCGCTCTATGGTTGATTCATCTGCATGTGGTAACATATTCAAAAGTTACCAGAGGAAGCGGAGGAGCTAATTCAGGAGATGGCCAATAGGAGTACGTTGTGGCAAACTGATTTGCTAATATGGGGAGAATTTAAAGTTTCAGATCTGGTACAGCGAGTAATAATACATAGAACCTAATCTCACATTCGAAGAGAAAACAGTTTGCATCTTGGATCGACAAGTGCGTGTTCTCCGAAGAAAGAAAGTGCCTTTGGTAAAGGTTCTTTGGCGCAGTCAGAAATACAAGGAAGCTACTTGGGAGACCGAAGCGTCAACACATGCTAAATATCCCAAACTATTTGTTGAGTGAACATGGTAATGCTTTGTTTTATTATATGATGACTTGGTAATTGTGTTTTGACTTGCTTTTATGTCCGTTGTCCTTGAGTTTCGAGGGCGGAACTTTTCTAATGGGGGAGGATTGTAATACCCCGTATTTTTCATAATTTATTTCTTATCAAATTTTGTTTTATAGTTGGTTTATTCAAGTTTATTAAATGGTATTTTAAAAAAATTTATTCCTTTAAAATTTATTTTTGTTTAAATTGCTTCATTTTAGTGGATTTATATAGCACTTGAGTGGGTGTGACATGTGCATTGGGTTGAGAAATTAATTCCTCATTGCTAAGTCTAGGCCCATTAATCTAGAGATAGATTTCCCTTGTTTTTCCTAGTTTTGGCCCACTAGAATACCCACCTATCTACTAATCTCCTATTAATACTAAGTTTAACCTAATCCTCACTCTACTAATCCTAAACACAAAAGCTTTCTTTTTTCTCCTTCTCCTCTCAAAGTTTCGGCCATCCCCTCGTTCCCTCTCTCAATTTTCGGCTGCCCTCTCTCCTTGCCTTGAAGCTTTATTTCGTTCTTCCTTCTATTGTTGATTTCTTCTCAAGACTTGAGTGAT
>CAOJCR010834019.1:0-13688 GCA_948330485.1 Euphorbia neoarborescens | reverse complement strand
GTCAATCGCTTGACTTAACCTCGAAGAAAAAGAGAGAAATAAAAGAAAAAATAATAACAATAATGAAGGGGAAGAGATTTCTCCGACATCCAAGAAGGCACACGGGAGTCGCAGAGAACTAAATCCAAGACCAATCCTCAAACCTCATAGGCAAAATAAAGATCGCAGCACCTTACACTCAAAGAAGTCGTGCTGGGGCAACCTTTCCAAAAGTCACAAACTGCGAGGAAACAAGGGCCCTCTCTAAATCATAAACTCGAAATACTCATGAGCCCCGTGCAAGGATGTTAGAACGGTTCACGACCAAATTCTTAAAATATGGCTTATCCCTATATCTCAAGCCATACGTATCCAAGAACCTTTGGGTCATGTCAAAAGATCCAAGCCACTGAGCTTAAAAATTCAATCTCCTGAGCCCACACACTCCTCAAACATCCTAAATCGGGAAAACTTTTGAGACCTACACCTACCAGAGAGTGATTGTTAGTGGAGGTATTGTAAATCCAGAAAGGTTGAGCATACATAACTAATCCACTACCTCAACGGAAATGCTTTCGATGATAAATTTTGTGTCACCATAAGACTAGAATCAAAACCGCATCAACATATCCCTTTCCTTTCGAGCCGTTGCAGTCACTGAAATGGCTTCAACAAAGAACCTTGATAAAGCCTGAACACTCGCAGACTGCTTCACAAGAAGCCACCCCAGGATTATCTGAACCCAAATTTTGGAGAAAAAATCATCTAAGTCAGAGGAATCTCTTTCCTATAAAAAAATGAGGCGAGAGATGTTAGACGGAAAACCGTAAAGGACGTCTGACAACAAGGGATAAGTTAAGCGATAGGACTCATTTTCCTAGTTCAAGTTTAGATTAAACTCATCAATATAACATTGTGAACTTGAAAGATTATGTGAATGTCATGATGAATGAATGAGAAACATCCATTTAACAATTGTGCATTTAAGCTTGCATTAAAGGTTTTGAAATACATTTGTCTCAAGTCGACACCTATGGTGCTCGCACATTCCAAAGGGCATGTCATCTACATGACCTCTAAAAACCTTTCTCCAATCATAAGCCTAGAAGTGCGTCATCTACGTGACTCCAAAAAAATTCTCACCTCCTAATCCCAGAGGCGTATCATTTACGCGACTCCCAAAACCGATTTTGTTCCAACTCAATTAGGGGCATATCATCCATGTGACCCTTAAAGATCGTTTATCGCATCTTCAATCGAGGGGCATGTCATCTACTTGACCCTCACAAATCATCCCATTTTGTTTCTATCCTAGGAGCATGTCGTCTATATGACCTCCAAGATTGCTTCCTTCCACTAATCAATCCAAGGGGTATGTCATTAACGTGGTCCCCAAGCCAGTGTAATTTCGTTCTTGACCTGAAATGTGTCACCCATGTGATTCCCACCAGTCTTTGTTCCCAGAAACTAACCCAAACGACTGGTGGCTCGTGATGCTCATGTTACTAATATTTCGAACCACAAGACAATCAACTATCCAATTATTACTAAGGGCAAAAAGCCAAAAAGGCTCACCGAAATGAGAAAGAGTGATAGTCAAGTTCGAAGTCACTTTCATATTTCCTGTTACACTCATGTTCATTGCATTATAATTTTATGCGTACTTACATCTCACCCAAGGGATATCACCCAAGACAGCTTTCCTTTGGTAAAATCAAGATGTAAAGCCTCCAGAGAAACCTCATGTACAACCCCCAGTGAATCTATAAATTCCCCCAAAAATGGTTTTATCTCACCAGCAGATACTAGAATTCATCAGTCAAAGAGGCAGAAAGGCTGAGCTTTACCTCCTCCAGGCTTACAGTATCCTTGGATATTTTACATGCATAACTAATGACATGCATACATGCATTTACGCACATCAATATGCCGTACTCATGATTCCGCAAATGAGCGATATCGTTCACCTTTTTACGCACTTCAATATGTCGTACTCGCGATTCCACGAATGAGCAATATCGTTCACTTTTTCATACACTTCAAAGTGTCGTACTCATGATTCCACGAACGAATGATACCATTCACTTCTTTATACACTTTAATATGTCGTACTCACGATACCGTTCACTTTTTCACGTACTTCAATGTGTCATACTTACGATTCCATGAATGAACGATACCGTTAACTTCTTTACACACTTCAATGTGTCGTACTCACGATTCCATGAACGAGCAATACCGTTCACTTTTTCACATACTTCAATGTATCGTACTCATGATTCCATAAACGAATGATATCGTTCACTTCTTCACACACTTAAATGTGTCGTACTCACGATTTCACGAACTAACAATACTGTTCACTTTTTTCACGTGCTTCAATATGTCGTACTTGTGATTCCGTAAATGAGCGATATCGTTCACTTTTTCACGCGCTTCAATATGACGTACTGGCAATTTTACGAACTAACGATATTGTTCACTTCTTCACACACTTCAATGTGTCTTACTCGTGATTCCACGAACGAGCGATACCGTTCACTTTTTCATGGGCTTCAATGTGCCGAACTCACGATTCTGCGAATGAGCGATATTGTTCACTTCTTTACACACTTCAATGTACCGTACTCGCTATTCTACAAATGAGCAATACTATTCACCTTTTCACACGCATCAATATATTGTACTAGTGATTCAACGAACGAGCGATACCGTTCACTTCTTCACACACTTTAATGTGACGTACTCACGATTCTTCAAACGAGTAATACCGTTCACTTTTTCACGCGCTTTAATGTGTCGTACTCGTGATTCCATGAACAAGTGATATCATTCACTGTTTTACGTACTTCAATGTGTCGTACTCACGATTCTAGGAATAAGCAATACCTTTACTTTTTCATGCACTTCCATGTGTCATACACGTGATACCACGAATGAGCAATACCGTTCACTTTATCTTGCACTTCAATTTGTCATACTCATGATTCTGTGAACGAGCGATACTACTGACAATGCATCCTCACTCACCATCAATTTCACGATATGTAGCATCACACGCTGCAACTCTTCATACATGCATCGCACTCATACAGTCATGCATCACATTCATGAAATCATACATCATTTTCATAGGGGAAAAACATTTTGTTTCAAAATTTATCAATCAAGAAACGAAAACTATTCCCGCTTGTGTTTGCTGGAAGAGTAGGTCTAGGGGCAAGATCTTTAGAAATGTTCTAGCAGAATGCTTGAACTCTCGACAACATACCTCATAGCAGAACTTTGAGATCTCCAACTTCATGACGCTAACAAGCAATTCCACGGTGGTTCCAACATCAAGTGACTCTGCAGTCAGGTAAGTATTCCCCACGCTCACTATCGTGTTCCTATACTTAGCCAATGAATACAGTCACACGAGGGAAAACTGTGAGCACGAGATTTTTATCCTAGGGAAATGATGAAAATGACACTTGCCAATACTTTTTAAATGCCTTGGTATCTGCATCGGTTGACCCGTGAATTCCAACATCCGTGCCATGAAGGATGGAATCAAGTGTTTAATCGAATAATCTTAATAGGCTAAACATACGCATACGAGTATGGGCCTAAGGCCCAATGGGCACAAACCCATACCTTAGGCCCATACCCATTTCCAAAACCTATCAACCCAAATAAAAACCCATTAACCCTACTAAATAACCCCACTTTCCCCACTTAGTGCCGCCAAATACCAATTAGAAATAAAAAAAGAGAAACAAAACAAAAAGAAAAGAAGAGCAAAAGGTGAGAAAAAGGTGGAGTGGTGTGCATTTAATGAAGTATGGGGAGGAGTAACAAAAAAGTGGACAAACCCCATGCATATAGGGTGGAGGACGTCCAAAGTAAGAAGGGGGGAGCAGCCATAATCTTTGAAATTTCAGCAGAAAAAAAATCCCTCTCTCAACTCCAAAAGGCTCTCAAGAACATTCAACCTCATCTTTAACCTTCAACCCCTCCATCTTTCATCTTCTTCTCCTTCTTCTTCACTTTTACCTACCTAAAACTTAAAAAACTCACACCCATAACTCTTAACAACTCAAAAGAACAGAGGTTTAGTCCATAAATCTTCTGGTATTAAGATTTTCACTCCCCAAAAACTCATCTTTTCAAGACAAACACTTGTTTTGATCTCTCGGCGGCACACAGAGCAAGTTCGGGTTCTCAAACTCAACCATTTGCAGAATACATGCTTCAAGGGTAATCTTTGAGTCCTAACACTCCTGTAATTACACTTATTTTCTAGTCATGCATGTTTTTGAACAAGTTTTTACGTAAAAATATGTAAATCGTCGTGAAAAACTAAAAATGATAACTTTGGTTGGGAAAACGGAAATATCTTGGTTAAATGACCATGTAGTAATTAAAGATCTCCCCTCTTGGACTATATTTACGTACCTTGAATGATCTGGAGCTTGTGGGGGCGAGGTTGAACCTAAAACAGGTTTAAAATGAACAAAATCGGGAGAGATATGAATATGCTTAATTTTTGTGTTTAATGTTTTAAAGTGTGATTGTAGACGTTAAAAATATGTTTTTTATGGGTTAGAAGTGGTTAAAATTAAGTTCCTAGACATATCGGGGAGTTTTTGGGTTCCCGAGCAAAGTTTAAAATGATAAAAAGAAAGTTGATTTTTAGTGTAGACCTGCAACACTCCGTCTTGCCCTACAACACGCCCTGTTGATGGCTAAAAGTGCTCAACACGCCGTGTTGGACACCTAACACGCCGTGTTGCCATAACTCACTGCTGTGTTGCACCTCTACAAGTTTACATCACAAAAAAGAGCTATAACACGCTGTGTTGATGTCCAACATGCTGTGTTACGGACCTATACACGCACAAATTTTAAAAATGTGATATCTTACTCATTTCTTACCCGAATCACGCGTATAATATACCGTTGAAAATCTCTTTCAACGTAGAATCTGTTGTTATGCTTAATTCTCCCTAGTTTTGAGTTTACATATTCCGTAATGTGATCAAAAGGTGAAAGAAGTTCGATTTTCAATTTCTTTTCAAATAAAAGATGTTTTCAAGCTAAATCATGCATCTTATTAGTCTCATCCCCTTATTTCTTGTTGCTTATATCTGATTGTTTGGGGCATAGATCGATGTGTGTCGATAAATTAGCACTTTGTACATTAGTATGTTGGACTTAGTTTATTTTTGTGTTAAACGCTTGCATCTAAAAAATTATACCGGAAGCCAGGTTTAGGGCCGCTACAACCACTCAACAAAGAGAATTATTTCCCAGATTTTCAACTAACTAAAATTGTATGTACCGAACTAAAAATTGAGCCAAAAGTTTTTTAAATAAAATATCACCGAACCCTTTCATAATCGAGCCAAAATTGTTTTCGAGCCGCCGCGAGACCATTGCTTGGTCCAAAACGTTCGATCCGATAAATCTTTTCAGATTGAGCATCCCCCTTTGTACATGACCACGAGCTATCATTCTCCCCGTTCTTTAACATGTCCATTTCAAGTATGATGATATGCTACGTGTTTAATTTCGTTTTATCATGCATGCGTAGTATAATTGCATGATGTATTTCCCCATTCCCCCTTTTGATTTTTAATGTAATCCCCCTAGTTAGGTGATGTGATTCGATTGGGTTGTAATTAATTCTTTAATTTTCTCACTCTTTACTTCCTCTTTTTGTATGCGCACTCACTTACAATTACAACTTAAAATCAATCTTAGATCCTTTTTGCAATTACAAGCGTTTCGTTGTTAAAATGTTATCGATTTTCAAAAGCCTTTCGAAATAAGATAAGTAGAAGCCTTGTCTGAACCCGATCTCTGGATCACGATTTTGGATTCGAGCCTTGGGTTTGAGTAATACCGTGAAGTAATTCCCGATAGATCTTAGAAGCAGGTGGCGACTCCAAACATCATTTTCTAAGAGATTCGAGTTAGAATTTATTTACTTTTATCAAATTTCATCAAGTCTCAAAAGACTTGTTGTTTTATTTTCGAGGGCGCCAATCCGCTCGCGACAGAAGTACCTTCTTTTAATGATTCAACCTTAATCTATTTCATCTTACTTAAACTTTCGAGAGCGCCAAGCCGCTCACGTCCAAAGTATTCACCTAAAAATGATAAATCATAAAAAGATCGCTGTGCCCACAATACTACCACATTTTGTCGATGGTATTGATGAAGCTATCAGTCTTATAAGTTGGAATGGTGGATCGTGTCGCGTAAACCATTGGATGATAGTGATTAATGACTTATTTACCATCGCTACAATGTTCAATGCTACTGTATTCCTTTTCAGATTTAGAGATGGATCTGGAAGCATATTTGCATGTTGGACTGTACTGCCACTTCGGGCATCAGCTAATATACATCGGTCGGAGCATAATATTGTAATTGCCCGCCTAGGTAATTTATTTTTACACTACATTTGGCTAGATTTTCAATATAATTTCCCCGTACCACCTATTCCTTAAACCTGATATCAAAATCTTCAACCATTTTTTAATAGTTGGGAAATTTTATATGAACCTAGAATAGTGCAATGTAATAGACTTGTTAGAGTTATGTAATGTACTTTATTCTTGTTTTGTAACAAGTAAACATAAATTTGTAATTTTTTTGTAAGAAGTATACATCAGTATTTAATCAATTCATACCAAGTATATATAAAATACATAACTATAATACAAAACGGACTATAATACATAACTAAAACACATAACTATAATACAAAATTTAATACAATACATAACTAAAATACATAACTATAATACAAAATTAAAGTTCAATTCCCACAAACATATAATACAAAACGTACTGAAATAACATATCATAAAACCTAAGTTCAGTTCCTACATAAATACATTACAAAACGTACTGAAATACCATAATGAAAAATCATCTACTTCAACCCCACTTGTCGCAAAAATCGTTAAGATAATCCATTATGGCCTTGGATTGCTCCTCAAACTATATATTGGACCATTCCAGATGTAACAGAACTATGGCGTCATGATCTATACCAATTGCCAAACTCACCCACTACAAAAATTTATACATTACAATTTAACATTATACATATAACTACATAAAAAAAACACTTATACTTACATATTCTGTGTTAGCGGCCAAAGGGACCTCGACGTCCTGATCAGACATATCCTTACGTAGCAACCGAGGATGAGATCGCCTTATATACCACCGTAGGTATCCAAGATGACATGTCAAAAGATCACGACCTATAGGCTCATAGGACGATAATAAAAGCATGCAATGATGGGGAAAACCATACCACTGACTTATTGTAAACCCTTGAACAAATTCCACCTTGTATGACTTGCTAGCCCAGGGACGGATATCCTTGACCGATAATGATATGGTGGCAGAATATTCTGCACAAATCTGAGTTGTCGCACAGCATATGCAGGATAGTAGGGTTCCTGAATATCCCTATATTGGAGAAGACTAGAATAAATTGTCTTCGGTACAATAGATACCTAATTCGGCCCATAAGGGATCCAGATGACCTGTATAACCAATAATTAATATCTGTTCATTTATCACTAAAAAGATAAATAATAAAAATATTATTAGTAAAAAATATACATACATCATCAGTAGTAAGGTGGGCTAAACGATGGCAGATGTTGTGAAGATGCTCATCGGTTAATGACTGTGGACCGACAGTCGACCGAGTAGCTCAAGGGGCATCAAAAGGACCATCACACTGGACTCTCTACAGTTGAAAGTAAGAAAAGTATTCGTAAATCCATGGCTGAAGTAGGGTCAAACATCCTGTACGACCCTGCGAGTCTCCCCTACTAGCAATACTCATCTACCTGTATAGATATGCCATTGTGGTAGAACCCCATAAAAATAACTGCACCTGATCTATATCATCAATCACCTCCTATAGGTAGCTCAATCTCACTCATTTTCCACTCTTATCCATAGAAAAAAGTGACACCCAACATCACCCATAACCATACGGTGGCCTGAGCACTTACTATACGGCCAACTCTGCACATCTGAAAAATAGATGAAGTATGTATCCCTCCCCCCTGACAGTGGCCACCCCCTATAAGGTCATGTCTGGTGACTCCAAATATGCTCATGCATAATGTTTGCAAGTCATAATATGATGCATCTGAGGCTACAGGTGACCCTTAGCTGGGATCCTCAATATGTACCGAACATTGTGGAGAAAAATCATCATCTCACAGAAGGGTATATGGAAAGAGTTCATATATGATTGCCACCTCTCTACAAATACATATACAAGAGGGTATCTATGTGTTGAACATTATGGAAGGTAGATGTGCAATCCGTGTACCCTCGATCAACTGTCTACTCGACCTGAGCATTTCCTCATACCACTCTCTCAACTGTCGACAGACATTTAGTCTGTTCTGACACTTCAATACCCCGTCATCTCCCTATTCCACTTCCTACATGCCACGTGTCCTAAAAAACTAGGAATGATGGACCAATTAATGGCCCTCCAGGGACTAGCCCCTTCACTCACCAACTATATCATCAGTATGGGCCCTATCTCGACTCTAGCTACCTACAATATTTTGAAAATATTTACATATTATTAACAAAAAAAATTAAATTTATTGCCACTACATTTATATGAGCTCAATGCAATGGATATAAACTGACCGAATCTCCCTCGTGCTACACCCTCAATAGGAACAACTATATCGTAATCAATATAATTGATATCTCCCGATTTTGTATCGTCGGCCATCAAATTAACATAGTACTTTGAACTCCCTATATCCGTAAAAGGTCTATAATGCTCCAAAGGGTCATGATACAAAGTAGATAGATGCTGCTTCTCTCTCTCCAACTCCCGCCATCGACGTACAGATGCATCAATACCCCGATGATGCGTATGATGCACCCCTGAATCATCCTCTAAATTTGGCTGTCTACTACTTGAACCCATGCGAGATTTTTTCGCACTCAATCTCTCCTAAAATAAAATTTAACAATTTGTTTCTATATAAATAATTTACTAAATTTTATATTTTTAATTTTAAAATATGTATATTTTTAAAAAAATTGAACATGTTGTATATAAAAATTTTAACAAAAATTTAGAAACTAAATATACATATTTAATTTAAAAAAATTTAACAAAATTTTCACAAGTTTAATCATAAGCAAATAAATTAAATAGAAAAAATTCAAAATTTTATTTTTTACAAATTCATTTATATTTTAAAAAAATTCAACATATATATCTATAATAGTTGGGCGCATTGATGTGGTGCCCAGACCAGCGTCTGGGCACCTCCACGTGGCGCCTGGACCCATGACCGAGTGTGATTCGGGCGCACCTGGACGTGGGTCTGGGCACGACTCCACTACGCCTGAGGCGTGACCAGATCGCGTCGGGGCGCTGGTCCAGGCGTGCTCGGATCGCGCTCGGGCGCTGGTCTAGAAGCATCAGCATCGTGCTTGAGCACTCGTTTGGGCGCGATCCGGGCTCCTCCAATATTAAAACAATAGTTTTTTCTCCCGGATAAAATATATTTCATCCGTTCTAGGTTAATATTTGTTTTTTTTATTTTTTTCATACAAATTTAGTCGATTTTAGATATATTTTGTACGAATTTATAAACATATTTCCTTAATAACTACAAATTAGAAAATAAAAATAATTTAACTCATTTTAATATCTTACTTCAAACCTGAAAAACTTTTGCCCATTCTCCGTCCTTCATCAGCCATTTTTTGTTAAGAATATTTTTTCAGAAATTTTTTACGTAACTGAGTTGAAATTGAAAGTTGTTATATATATATATATATATATATATATATATTTGTAGAGGCAAAATTGTAATTTTTTAATATTTTGTTATATAAGATAGTAAATAATGAATTTATTTTAATCAGAGAATTTAATTTTTTTTATAGAAATTCTTGAATAAAAGTGCATTTTTATCTTTTGGAGGGGTTGAACATAATAGATGAATAATATTGATACTTCCAATTCCTCTCATACTTTATGTTCTTCTTGTTGTGTTTCTAAGTGTCATAAATTATCGTTTTATTCTTTTGAAACTATTTCAACTGGTCCATTAGATTTAATTTTTACTGATGTGTGGGGACCGACACTAGTTGAATCAGTTGATGGATACCATTATTATGTATTATTTCTTGATCACTATAGTAAATACTCCTGGGTCTACTTTCTAAAATGTAAATCTGATGTACAGGCTGTGTTCCCTCAATTTAAAACTCTTGTGGAGAAATATTTCTCTCGCCCCATCCACATGCTCCAATCGGATGGCGGTGGAGATTTACTGTTATGCACGATTTCCTCCGACAACATGGCATCACCCATCGCATTTCCTGTCCCTATACCCCCGAACAAAATGGTTCATCTGAGCGAAAACATCGCAATATTGTTAAACACGGTCTAGCCCTGTTGCACCGAGCCACTACCCCCACACAAATTTTGGACCTATGCCTTTGACACAGCTAACTATCTCATAAACCGCACACCAATACCAACACAACAACACAAAACACCTTACCAAATTCTTTTTGGATCTGCTCCAGACTATTACTTTCTTTGTATCTTTGGATGTCAATGTTATCCATGGCTCCAACCATACACTAAAACCAAATTTCAACCCAAATTCAAGTCATGCATTTTCTTGGGATACAGTAAACTCCACAAGGGATATAAATTTTTTGATCCACTTACTTCCAAATTATTTATCTCACACCATGTGCTTTTTGACAAACAGGTATTTCCTTTTTCGAGGTCTTCTGTTGGTGAAGCTCCAAAGTCCACATCGCCCACATCTCACCCTCTTCCCATTACTTTTCCAATGCCAAATCAGCCAACAACTCTCACCACGCCTCCCCTACAACACTGCCTTCCATCTCAACAACCTCCTACAACCAGCTCCATACCAAATACGTCACCCATACCAACATTTTTATCAAATCCCAAACTGAAACCACACTCCAAACACAAACAAATCCTATCCCCACTCAACCTCTCTCATCCGATCGCACCTTCTCCTCACCATCCTCTCCCGTTAACATCTATGTTGATCTCACTGAATACCAACCCAACACCGACACCAACACCTCAACCGTCCCCACTACAAACCCACCTAGGCGGATGATTACCCGATCCCAAACTGTATCTTCTTGGCCATGCAAACCCTTTTCCCTTACACACATTATTTATAAGCCAACCACATTTAAACAAGCAGCAAAAGATGACCAATGGCATACGGCAATGACTGACGAGTATAATGCTCTTCTAAAAAATGGTACTTGGATTTTGGTTCCTTCCACTCATTCTCAGAATGTCGTTGGTTGTAAATGGGTTTTCCGGGTCAAACAAAAATTGGATGGCAACGTTGACAGATACAAGGCAAGATTAGTTGCCAAAGGATTTCATCAACGACCTAGAGTAGACTATTATGAAATGCACAGTCCAGTGATCAAATCGGCAACAATTCGTCTCCTCCTAGCTGTTGCAGTTTCTCTAAATTGGCAAATCACTCAACTAGATGTTTCTAATGCCTTTCTTCATGGAAACTTGGAAGAAACATTTTACATGGCACAACCTCCTGGTTTTGAAAATACTCAATATCCTAATTATGTTTGCAAGTTCCAGAGAGTCACTGCATGGACTCAAACAGGCTCCCCGAATGTGGCACAAACGTCTAACAGATGCACTTGTCTCCTTCGGTTTTCACGGGTCCAAATCAGACACAACTATTTACTGGTTCAGAGACAATCATAGTATTATTCTTTGTCTCATTTATGTTGACGATTTACTGCTGATGGGAAATAACCAGCAAGCAATTTCTCATCTCATTGCACAGCTTCAACACCAATTTGCTATTCGTGATTTAGGATCTCTTAATTACTTTCTGGGCTTTCAAGTTGTATGGAGCGACAAAGGTTTATTTCTTAACCAATCTAAGTATATCAAAGACCTACTGAAATACAGTCAGATGTCTGAATGCAAGAGTATTTCAACACCTATGTGCACTAAGGAGAAATTTCTACTTGGCTATGGTGACCCTAATGATGATGTTACCAACTACCGGGGAATTATGGGAAGTTTGCAGTATCTCTCCTTAGCTCGACTAGACATCTCATTTGCCGTTAACAAATTTTCCCAATTCATGCACTCACTTACCCTTGTACACTAGCGTGGTGTCAAACGGTTGTTGCGTTATTTACAAGGTACCTGTAACCATGGTCTCTTCCTTTATCGTGATTCAAAATTACTACTTCATGGATATACATATGCCGATTAGGCCGGTAGTTTAGATGACCGCAAATCCACAACCGGTTATGCTATCTACTTGGGTCGAAACTTGGTTTCCTGGACTTCTAAAAAGAAAAAATCTGTCTCCAGATCGTCAGTAGAAGCCGAATTTCGTGCTCTTGCCAATGGAGCTTTTGAAATTTGCTGGTTACAAAATCTTCTTCGGGCTGTTCATCTCCAGTCTCCACCACGCCTTTAGTGTGATAACATCTTTGCCACCTATCTAACTGTCAATCCCGTCTATCACCAAAGAAGCAAGCATCTGGAAGTAGATTTCTATTTCGTTTGTGATCGTGTTACAAAAGTCTTGTTGCAAGTTCATTAAATTCCAACACAAGATCAAGTCGCAGATGTCCTCACCAAGCCACTCTTCCGTGGACACTTTCTCCCCTTTCGAGATAAGCTGAGCATTTTTCCTCCCCCTGCTCAGCTTACGGGCGGGTGTTAGAGTTATATGTATTTTGTATATATTATGTATGTATTGGGTTATTGTAATGGGCCTTAGGGTTTGGTTCAACCCTAATCACATTGTATATATACCAACACTATAGATGAATACAATATAGAGATTCATATTGTTTACAATAATTAGAGGTGGTGTTTAGCAATTCAGTTATTGATTTATATTTAATTTTTTCTATGCACGATCACTATGTTGACTATTGTTTCATATTATAAAGTGATTAGTTAATAGATTAATTTATATTTGTGTGATTAGATAGTAAAATAGTCTAATTAAATATTAAATTTAGCAACAAAATAAATCAGTATTAAAATAAAATTTATATTACCGAGTGTACTTAGTAATGATTTTTTAAAGTTATTTTCAAATACAATTAATTGTAAAATTATATTATTGTTTTTGCTACAAATACTTATATCTAGGGCAATTTGTTATTTTTTTTTTCCCAAATATGTTATTTTCATTTCTTTCTTGCTCTCGTGTCCAAGATCTTGTCCACATCGCAACATTTCATTTTTCTCTTCCTTTTTATTATATATTAAACATAAATTTTTTATTTTTCTCTGAATTCTCTTGCTTTTTAATTTTGTATTTTAGCAAGTTTTTTTCTTTAAGAATAAAAATATATGTTTATATTCTCCTTCCAATCGTTTATTCCAGTATGAAGCAAGTATTGTAAAATATCGTGAGAATATCAGTAAATAAAAAAAACAAAATTTTGTAACAAAGGCTTGGAATATTAATGTTTCCCATATTAAAAAGGGCTTTCTACATGAGATGACCTTTTAAATATAGAAATTATAAAATTAGAAGTATAAAAATAAAATTTCAAAATTGTTCTTTCATAAAATCCAATATTACAAAAATGGCACCTCCTTGCCATGTGTCACTCCCTTCCCCCCTTTT
>CAOJCR010832826.1:0-12929 GCA_948330485.1 Euphorbia neoarborescens | reverse complement strand
AAAATATCAAAAACCAAACAAAACTGAAAATATTCATAAAAATACAATGCCTAAAACAACTGTATCACCCTAGGTTCGAATCGCGTAGAGAATTTAAATTTCCCGGCGATGGCGCCAAAAACTTGATGCGCGTTTAGCATGATATAGATTTTAACAATAAATCATAATTATGCTAAACGCTCAACTACAGAGCAGTGTACCTGATCGTTGTCAAGTAATAAACTTGATTTGAGTCCAGGTATCGATCCCACAGGGAACTTACCTCTACAAACTCTAGTTCTAGGGTTTTGGCATGTATTAAGCGATAAAATAATTGGAATATAATCTAAGTTAAAACTACTCCTACTCCTAACTACAATGAATCACCATATCAACTTCCTATCCTGGAATGAACAAACAACAATCGATTCTCAACTGTCTTTAGGAATATAAACTGGAATGGTCCTTATTAATCTCGCGAACCAACAAATGTTAAAACGGTGAAAGCAATCCAAAATTAACATATGCAGATGTTTCGATAGACATCCTATTGTCTTAAGTGCCTAGGGTAAGGTAATCTGGACGGCCTACCTAGTTCTATGAATCAGAAACTAAGTCCGCTTAAGTTCCAAAGGTTGTCAATCTCGGTTTCCCAGTTGTCAGACTAGGTCGTAGAGCAGATATGAATCAAAGAGATAAACTTGTTTACGAAGCTACCAAACCAACATGCACGAGATTAAAATCTTCAAACAATCACAAACCCTAATCTCAATGGCAAGATCAATTAACAAGTATGAACGAGATAAAAGCATACAATCACATGCACAATCTAAGCAGTTCCAATTTTTATTGAAGACGAAGATTGAAAGGGAGAAAATCTAGATCAAACTCGTTATCGTATATTGTGGATCCCGGCTTCGGTGATGGAACATGTAAAGGTAAACCTCGATAAGAAGATCAACGTAGAAACGTAGGCAATCAACCGTACAAGGGGAAGAGAAATTCAAGTTGAAATTTTGATTAAATGTAATCCGAATACAAAGGAAAAGAGTAAGACCTAGGGTTCTTAGCTCAGTCAATAAGGTGAAAGATACATAATAGAGTTTTCTCTAGCTCTTAAATATGTTTAAACATCCAAAAATCTGAAATTAACAAAACTCTAATCGCTATTACAAAAACAGCCTACCATGTTATGACACAGGACCGACACGACGTGGCAAGTAAAAATCCTTCAAATATCTAACTCTTCTATTCCACAATAAATTTAGGTGGCCACGACGTGAAACATGTGCATCACGACGTGGCCAACTATTTTCCTCTTGCTCAGTAATTACTCTTGATTCTTCCACGATTTATTCTACCACGACGTGACAGAATGTCACCACGATGTGGCAGACTCTTCAGCAGCTGTACATCACTTTTCTTTGCTCCTTCATCCGTCTTTTCACGCTTTGACTCCCAAAACCTTTCTCCTAAAGACAAATAAAAGCCATAAACGCACCAATATACAGGAGTTCAACAAAATATATAGATACGGGAGCTTCAACTACTCACCGAGCTATATACAACATCAACAAAAACCAAAGAAACACACAAAAACACAAAACAAAACAAAGAACGTAAAACACAGATGAACACAACCAAAAACGACAGAAAACCACACAGAACACTACTAAACACAATGGAATATGATCGAGAATATAAGGTCTAAAACGACCTTATCAGCAACCACAAAAAACTATTGCTATAACCGTAAAATAACCTTTGCCATATCCATTTCCTATACTAGTGATTAGTCCACGTAAAAATGCCCCTAAGTGGAATCTTGGTTTGCCATTAGGGCTATGAAAAGTTCTGGTTGGTTCAAAATGAAAATAAACTAAGAAATTAAATGCAGAAAACACCTAAATAATATTGAACTATAATATCATATAAGACTGCAGATAGTGTAACACATTTATAAAAATTTGAACTGAACTGAATTAATCTGAACTTAACAAATTAATCTGAACTAAACTGAATTCATCTGAACTGAGCCAAGTAATGAATTAATATAAATACTGAACTGAATTATTTTTTACTTGCTGTCTATTTGTAATCATTGTTTAGGCTCCGTTCTTTTGTGCTAAATTGTACTGAATTAATCTGAACTGAACTAAGCTCATTTAATGTAAACTGAACTGTACTGAATTATGTTGAATCATTCTGAACTGAAGAGAATTATTTTCTTACTAATATACTTCATTCATTTAAAGTAATAATTGATCGAGGTTGGATGTATGTTAAGTGAAATTATATAGAGTTTTTACAAGGGGTGGATGAGTTTCTTTTTGCTACTTTTGCATATAAAAAGAAAATCCGATGAAATATCCGTTGTCCTTGCCGTGATTGCAATAACGTGATCTACCCGAATAACATTTCTATAATTAAGTATCACCTAGTTAGTCGTGGGTTCACACCTTGTTATACTAAATGGACATGGCTTGGCGAGGAAATTGATTATGGAAATAGCTCATCTAACCCTGTGAGTCATAAAGCCGACAGTTCTTGTATCGGGGATGAAAATGTAAGCAACAATGATAGAATTAATGATATGATGCATGATGTAGAAGATAATTTCACAGAGAAACCCAATATGTTCGAGAGTATTCTAAAAGCATCAAAGACTGAGGTATATCCTGGTTGCTCGAGACACACAAAAATATCAACAGTCCTCTAATTATTCAACTTAAAGATGAGATACTCAATGATCGATGAATCTTTTACTGATCTGTTAAAATTATTGAAAGAAATTGTTCCAGATGAAAATACACTTCCAACATCTATGTGTGAGGCAAAAAAGGTTATGTGTCCTATGGGTTTAGAGTACAAGAATATTCATACATGCCCAAATGATTGTGTTCCGTATCCAAATGGGTATGAAGATATGAACTTATACCCTAAATGAAGAACTTCTCGTTTCAAAGACAAATTTCATGTGTTGCAAAGAAAGGTATACCTAGAAAGGTACTTTGGTATCTTCCGATTATATCTAGATTTAAGCATCTTTTCTCAGATGAGAAAAATGCAAAGTTATTGAGATGACAAGAAGAAGTTAGGAAGGCTAACGGGTTAATGAGATATCCCACCGATTCTTCCTAGTGGAGAAATATTGATACGGAATTTGAGGATTTCAACAGGAATGTTCAGAACCTTCGACTTGGGTTATGTACTGATGGGATGAATCCATTTGGAACACTTAGTGCCCAATATAGCACATGGCCTATTCTTTTGACCATATATAATTTGCTCCTTGGTTATGTATGAAATGCAAGTACCTAATGCTATCACTTCTTATATAAAATCCAAAATAACTAGAGAATGATATAGATGTATACCTTACACCATTCATTGATTATTTGAAATTATTATAGGATGAAGGGGTTCAGGTATATGATTCCCACAGTGGTACAAATTTCATTCTTCATTCCATGATCTTCTGCACGATAAATGATTTTCTGGCTTATGGGAACTTGTCAGGGTATACAGTGAAGGGTAAGAAAGCATGTCCGATTTGTGAGGATGATATAGAAGCAATCCGTTTAGAGAACTGTAAAAAGCATGTTTACATAAACCATCATAGATTTCTACATTGCACACATCAGTTCTGAAGGAAAAGAAAGGCATTTAATGGAAATCTGGAGACAACAATGGCACGCACACCTTTGAGTGGATTGCAAGTTTATGAGAGAGTGAAGGACATCGTAACAGATTATGATAAGCCTTACAAAGGTAGTACTGATGGCAGATACAAAAAGAGGTTAATCTTTTGGGATTTACCATATTGGAAAAATTTACAGGTCAGGCAATGCCTTGACGTGATGCATATTGAGAAAAATATGTGTGATGCAATAGTTGGGGCACTTTTGAACATAACTCGAAAAACAAACGATGGTTTAAATGTGAGAAAAGATATGGTTACAATGGGTCAAATGGAGCTAGCACCACAAGAAAGAAGGAAGTGTATATATCTTTCCCCCCGCTTATTACACTTTGTCTAAGGCTAAAAAAAATAGCTTATGTGAGTCGTTGCATAAATTAAAAGTGTCAACAGGATATTATTCCAATTTTAAAAGAATTGTATCGTTGAGTGATTTGAGATTGGTTGGAATGAAGTCTTATGATTGTCATGTGCTGATGCAGCAATTTTTACCAGTAGCTATCAGAGGAATATTACCCGATCAAGTGAGGTACACTATCACCAGATTATGTCAATTTTTTCACACTATAAGCAGTGAGGTGATCGATCCAACAAGCTTGGATGAGCTGCAGGTTGATGTGGTTTAAACTTTATGTGCACTTGAGATGTATTTTCTATATCATTCTTTCACATCATGCCTAATGTGGTAGTACATTTGGTATGTGAAGTTAAATAGTATGGACCGATATTTTTTAGGTATATGTTCCCATTTAAGCGAGCGATGGGAATCTTGAAAGGGATGGTAATGAATCTAGCTAGGCTGGAAGTGAGTGTTATCCAACGAGCTGTATCGAAAGAAGTGGCAACATAGTCTTCTGAGTATCTTAAAAATGCTGAAGAGATCAGACTACCTAAGTCATGACATTATGATTGACTTAAAGATAAACAGACAGTTGGTGGAAAGAATGCTAGTTTATAATCGGAATTATTGCGCAAGGTAGAGTTATATGTTTTACAAAATCTATCAATCGTTCATCCATACATAGAAGAACATAAGTCGTTATTTCATGATTCAAATCCTTTGATATCTGATGTTAATCTTACAAATATACATAACGAATCAATCCAATCATGGTTTAAGGAATGGGTGATGTCTGAAGTAACCAGTGATTCCAATTTATCTCCGATCTTACGATGTATTGGGTATGGTTGTAACTATATTGTCAGGTCTTATGAAGGGTATGATATTAACAGATATTCCTTCTACAATAAGCGACGGGATGCTAAATCGATAATGCAAAATAGTGGAATTTCAGTGATATGTTTATCTTTAGAATACACCAATAAAATAGATTTAACATTGATTGAATAGAAAAGAGTGTACTATGGATTCATTGAAAATATAATAGAGCTTAATTACAGTAATCAATTGAATGTTGCTCTGTTTTAATGTTAGTGGATTGATAGTCATCGAGGTATAAAAAAGGATGAACATGATTTTCTCTCATTGGTAAACTTGAACAAGTCGGGACATCAAGAAGATCCATTCATTTTAGCATCCCAGGAAAAATAGGTGTTTTATATGGATGATCTTGTAGATCATCATTGGTCCATGGTGTTCGAAGGAAAAAGATAGATTCTGGGTATTGATGATGTGGTTGACGAACAAGAATATGACACCCAATTTGATAATATGTCATTATCCCGATTTGATGCACCTCAAGTTGACATTGTACATGAACACAATGCAGATTTTGCTCGACGCGATCATGACGAAGGCATTTTTATGACAAATTAGCTTGGAATGGAGGTAATTGCATGATTTCATTGTGTTTTAATTAAGGTCCATTTTATTCTAGTTTCATTTATTCATGTAATGAACTAATTGTAACATATATCACAAAAAATTATTATGTTTAATTCTATAATTTCTCTGATTCATTATGCGAATTGATTGTTTCTCATTTTTTTTAGGAAAAATGAGGAAGCAAGGACCAAATACTTCCGACAATCCCAAGCAGAAAAAAAGAAAAAAAAAGAGGACCAACAAGGTGACTTAAATTAAATATAAATGTACAGAGAACATTGGAATGGGATCTATTAACGCGTCCCACTGGGGAATGGGCTCAGGATTTCATGACCCAATGTGGAGTGTTAGCCTGGGGGAAAGATATCCATCGCTATTCACAATTGGAGGCATGTTCCAGTGGGTTTGAAGGAGACCTTATGGCTTGATACAAAGGTATAACTAAGTTGATATTATATTATAATTTATTTTATATCTGTTAGGTGTTAATTTATTTATAAACTTAATGATTTTATTATATATTTCCTTTGAACAGTAAAAATTTAATATTGATGAGGATCAGGCGAAAAAAATTTTGTTATGAACTCAATTGATGCAGCTTAGAAGCGATTCAAGTATAATTTACACAAGAATTACATTAAAAATGGTCTACCTCCAGAATTTAAAGCATATGTTACATCTTTCGAATATAAGGTAAACAAATGTATTATTTGAATTATATAACATGCATTTTTGAATAAAATTGCTAATGTTTGAAACTAATGATGTATGTGTAGGAGATGAGTCAGAAGGCGAAAGAGAGTAAGATGCATGATGAGCATCCATACTATATGGGGCCTATCTCATATGCTCAGAAGGAAGTGTAGTGGCGCTCTGAAGGAGTATACAGTTCAGCATCTGACGGTGACTTCCCTAATATTGCTGATATGCGATTAGAGAGTTGGATGAGAGCATAACAGAAGGTAGGTACAGATGGGGATGTAATTTTCCCGAATGAGAAGACTCTTCTAGTGAAACAAAATATTGTAAGTGTTTAAATTTTTAAAAGCCTTATCGTATTTCATTCTATTTTTGTTATTTATCATTTATATTGTCATACTAACACATGTAATGCGTAGGAACAATGGCAAGAGAAGCCGCAAAAAGGTGGATTTACACCTAACAGTTCTGATGATGTACTGAACCATGCTCTGAATATGTGCGAGCATCCCGATCGTGTACTAGGACTTAGTACTAATACAACTATAAAGCATGCATTCGGTACAAGCTTTCGTAAGGGAAAATCTAAAAAGAGCGAGGAAGAGAAGGATGCGAAGTTGAGGAAAAAATTTATGAATTTTTTTTATAAGAGGGTGGTACAAATGTTAAAACTGTAATACTTGATTTCCGTTTTCATATTTTTTATTAAGTAACTAGTTCTGAATAATTTAAAGGTTGTTCAATCTAGAATGGTTGTAATAAACATTCTGTTTGGACCTGGCATCAAATTATCAATTGACACGATTGGCCAATCCAGAGGCATTGTTAGTCTTATCGGTTTAAAGGTATTTTCTATGATATATATGATAATTTATACATGTACTGTAAAATATATTATTCTTTGATAGAAGCTAGCTATTTTTTCTATTTGTTTTCTGTTTGTATGCTTTATGTCCGTTTTATGTTTTTTAATAGAATACTTTATCGTGTAATCAAGGATAAAAGAAATGCAGACTCTGTTTGATAGTCGATGGAAATATTACTGCTATTACAAATGGTGTTACTGACTTTGATAGGACTATGTTGCACAGTATATCCATTCCCTCCGGTCATGTATGTGTACAAATTGATGGATTTGTATAGGGGCATGCAAATACTCCTCTTCAAGTGATGACGGAAGAATTTGAAACGATAGTTGATGCTCTCTATTCCTATGTACAGTGGCCAACGAAGCTTGTCATTCCCACACAAAAATGGGTCAGTATTTAAGATTTATAGTTAATGTGTGTATTAGTTTTATTATAGTGGTAATACATTCTGTTTAATGCTATCACTTAAATATGTAGACTTCAAAACCTACTGTTTATTCAACAACGACATCCGCTAACTACCCAAATCCCGAAAATCCAACTCCTGAAAATCCAAATGATGAATTTCAACACAAGTATACTAGGAAATGGAAAGAACTTCAGAACCTGATCAATGATTATGATCATAACGATGTTATTCATGTTTTAGATGCCAATCGAGATAAGATTCTCCCATAGAATGATCTCGGATCTATAATAATATCTATGCAAGCTATTTCTGAATTACTGACACTCTAATGTCTGGATACAGTGATTTTAGAAGTTTTTATGCTGTAAGTTAAATTTATTTTGTTTTTTCTTATTTTATTATGTTTTAAATTTAGTTAATGTTGTTAAATATACTGCTATTTGTGTTATGTAGTGCGTTTAAAAAGAAGCATCCACATCTATTTCAATCAATTGGATGTTAAAACCAAGTCTCGTATCTGCGGTTTGTTATAACCCAGAAAATTGAAATTCGAGCTTCAACACATTGGTGGAAATGCTTCAAACTAAATTATCAAGTCAGTTCATCTTATGGCTATACAATCAAAGGTACGTCCAACTTGATTCTTTCTAGCTTTTACATTTAGCAATATTTATTTTAATATGTACATATATATTATATGCTAATCCATCATAAATGTAGGTATATTGGATCGTTTTAGTAATTTGTATGGATAGACTTGAAGTTTACATCTTTAATCCTCTAGGTGTGGAGAATTACAAATTTTTATTTAAGGCGCAACTTAGTCAGCATGTATGCATATATACATCACTTTTTGTACAAATATACATGTATATACACATACTAATGTTGTGTGTTTTGGATTTATACATTGTGCCTTAAAGGGATGTATATATGCGCAATGTACGTGCTTTCCTCGACAAGACTTTCAGTTTATATTAGCAAAGGTAATGTATATGTTAAGCTACTAATTGTTATTATGTGTGTAATGTATTTAGACTGTGATTTAATCTCTATTCTTGAACTCAAAGTGTGTGAGGCAACATGGAAATATTGAATGTGGCTACTATGTGATGCGGTACATGTATGATATAGTCATGTATCACGGGTTGAGTGACAATATAATGATTGTGAGTATATATTGCCTTATTAAATTTTCTTTTATTCTACAAATCAATTTTTAAACTTTATTTTTTGTTTTTTATAGGACTATAGAAGATCCGAAGTATAAACTGATAAGGAAATAGGTGAAGTGGTAGGCATTTTTGCGAAGCACATTATCGAGTTAATTGATGACTAAATTGATAAAGGTAAGAAAAATTATAAAATATTTTCCTTCACTTTGGCTATTCTTAGTCGTTAATATGTTCAAATGCTACATAGTATGTTCAACTTCTTGTTACTGTTAGTTTAGGATACGATTCTCTAATAGAATCTAGTTGCTGCTTATGGTATAGTTTAATTTCGATTGTTTGATTCTCCGATAAAAGCTAGTTCTGATGGTATGTAGTTTAATTTCATCTTTGTTTGATTCTCTCATAGAATCTAGTTGCTGATGGTAGTTTGATTTTGATTGTTTGATTCTCTGATAAAATCTAGTTTGCTGATCATAGTTTGATTTCTATTTAATTCTCTGATAGAATCTAGTTGTTGATATTAATTTGATTTTGATTAGGTACTCATGATATATATGTATTTTAGGTTCAGCTTTGTTTGACTCTCAGATACAATCTAGTTACTGATGGTTCTGATTTCCATTGTTTCATTCTCTTTTGGAATCTATTTGTTGATAGTAGTTTGATTATGATTGTTTAATTCTCTGATGCAATCTATTTTGCTGATCATAGTTTGATTTCTATTTGATTCTTTGATAGAATCTAATTATTTTGGTCAAATTATGTTATAGTTTAGTCATGTGTCTTAATCATCATTATATTTACACATCTAGTGATCACTTTATTCCAAACGTTGCAGCAACTATATTCATTTTGAACTATAACTTCTACCTAATTTAGTAGGTATTAAATCTTAAACATAGATAGCTTTCTTTATGTCTGAATTTCTCATTTCTATATTATGTGTTTTATTTCAGGATATTGTCCAATTGCAAGCGTCCGATTGAGGAACAGTGTATTATGTTTCGACATACTATGTAATAAATTGTATAATATGTCATAAAGAGTTTAGTAAATTTTGAACAATGTATTTGTTTTTTCTATCAATACAATATTTTTCATTTTCGTTCAACTTATTCAATTACATTTATGTAAATCTAAATTCAATTTGAATGTATAGTGAATTTGATTAATGTATACAGTTTTATTCAATATAAATGTGAATTTTAGGTTTAGTTAACATTATATATATTGAAAAAAAAGAGGAAATGACGTTGGTTTTTGTTAAATAACCGATGCCAAAAGGTGGATAATCCCTCCCGTTTGAATGACTTTTGGCTTCAGTTTAAGTTAAATAACCGACACCAAATGTCAACCAATGGTGTCGGTTATTTGACGAAAACCGACGCCAAAAGGTGGATAATCCCTCCCCTTTGAATGAGTTTTGGCATCGGTTTTAGTTTAAAAAACCAACGCCAAAAGTCAACGAATGGCATAAATTATTAACCGACGCCAGGTCTTTGGCGTCGGGGGCTTTGGGGTCAGTTAAAAACCGTCACCAAAAGACAAAAAAAATCTACGCTAAAGACCTTTTTTGTACTAGTGTCTCAATCAACTCTATAAATTACGATTTCTTTCATCTTCACACCACAAAAAAATAGTGATTCATCTTCAAAAAATCCAACTTCGAATTATAATATTCCTAGTAAAAATTATGAATATCCATTTTTTTGCCAAATCTAACAATTACCAAATTCCTCCAAAGTATCAAATTTCTCCAAATTTTTAGCATCCCACAAATTTTCTAAATTTTGTCAATTACAACCGATGTTACTAAAATCGGTCTGGATATTGAACCGGTAAGCTCATGGTGGAATCGATTGAACCAGATTTTAGAGTTGAACCGAATTGTTGTTTATTTAGAAAAATATAAATAAATTTTATATAATCGATCATTTAAAATATCATATAAAATTTTTAGCAACAACAAGTTTCAAAGTTTCTAGCAATATCAAGTCTCAAAGTTTCACAAAATAAGAAAGAAAAATGCAAAAAACTTCATTACATTAGAGTCTTAAATAATAAATTTATAGAAGTACATATAAAATTGAGATCTCTTCACCGTTCTTAATTAGCATCATCTCCAATCATATTATAATTTCGATCGTCATAACATAAATAATAAAAATAAATTAATTAATGTTGAAAATAAATAAAAATGATATAATATTTTATGTCAACTTTAGGCTAGATTATAATATAAAAACTTTACAATTCGAATAACACGAGATACATGAATGTATTATTCGCATGTAGAGCTTTTCGAGGATTTATAATTCGCCTAAAACGGATTAAGGTTGAATGAGAAATTGAATCTTAAAGTGAGCTTGTAAGAAAAGGAAGAATGTAGAAAAAATGATGGGAAGTCATTAAATCCCATATCGGTTATAAAGTAAAGGTTAATTTGGTTTATAAGAAAAAGCTAATTATAAGGCTAATAAGATTATAAGCCAGAAATCTCTCTCTTGCGCCTGCAAGGTGGTGAAAATCCTACCGAAAAGCTAATGTGCACCCGTATGACATGGGCGACACGAGTGCTAAACTAAAATGGGCAGTCTTGTGTGAGCCTATTTTTGCTACGACCCACAAATTTTTTTAACTTTTTTTATAAGTACAAAAAAATTGAAAACAAAAAAAAATTTGAAATCGGGTTCAACCCGATCACTGGTTCACTAGTTTTGCCTAGTTCGAATCGGTGACCACAGATTTTTTACCAAATTGAAAATTTTTTACCAATCGGACCGGACCCATGGCCAGTTCTCGATTGAACCGGCTGGTTTGGTTCGGTTTTCATAACAGCGATTACCATAATATTTCGAAAACCAATAAAATTTTCAATATCCATATATGTTACTTCCGGGTTCAGGTTATTTTAATCCATTCATTCCAATTCCATGTTTGGAATCACATATTAGATACCAATTGCAAGTGTCAAACCGTTCAAATGATAAAACAAATTCAGAGAGAGATTATTCTACTAGGAAAAACATATAATATTTCTTGCAGTACAACCAGATGATATTATAGATGTTGAAGATGCTGGCAACGATAAATGATAAAATTGGAGTAAGAATGATGAAAGAATGCTTATGAGTTCTTGGTTTACTATATCAACTTGTAGCATTGTTCAAAAAAGCCAAAATTCATATGCATTTTGGGAGCAAATAACAATTACTTCAACGATAATCTCAAATCCGATCTGAAAAGAAAGCTTTCTTCTCCTAAGACTTATTGGTTTTGGATGATTCCAATTGTTAATGAATTTAACCAAATCTATAACAAATTAGTTACAAAAAATCATAGTGGATAGAGCAATGATCAACTGATGGAACGAGCTTGTGAAGTTTATTATCAGCAAAGGAAAATGTCATTCTAACATGAGTGTGTTTGGAACATGTTGAAGGAAGAGCCAAAATGGAAGGCAAATTTTTCTATTTTTCAGTCTTAAAAAACTTGGATTAATGAAAGTGGTGCTTATTGTTCTTTGCTGAGTGGATAATCAAATAATGAGGTGGATAGAGAAATTCACCCTATAAGATAAGAAGCGGCAAAGTCACAAGCAAAGAAAAAGAAAAAGTCCAAGATTGATACATCTGATGAAAATTTTGATTTGAAGAGCTATATAGATGAAATAAAATTTGCAAGGAAACGAAAAGAAAAAAAATTGATGGGCTTAAGCAAATACGTGAAGATATGAAAGGTTCGCATTAGTTCCAAAAAGACTATAAAATATCGACTGCGGACACTAGCCATATGAATGAGAAACAACTTCAACATCATGAATTTATGTGTAATATAATCAAGGCTAGGTATGCCAACAATAATTTCGGAGGAATTTAAATTTTTAATTTTTATATTATATAATTTGAATTTCTATGTATTATGTAGTGTAATTTTTATTTTTATATAATGAAATTTAATTTTTTTAATTTATGATAAAAAATTAACTATAGTAAAACTAGCCTTTATATAAAGTAGTCACAGTAAAACTAGCTGTTGCGATACTATATAAATATTCTTCATTTAACTAAAGGATCACACCATCCACCATCATTATATTTTTTAAAAGAAATACTGGCTTATACACTCAAATGGATCCTATATTTTTTCAAATTGTAAAAATATTAATTGATTCATTAGAAGACGATTCACACACGAGGATGAACTTATGATATTGACACACTACAATAAACAGTTGGATGAAGAACAAAATAAGAGCAGGAGAAGTCGCAGAAAAAATAATTGAGATCACGAAGAAGCAAATAATAGATTT
>CAOJCR010829856.1:0-10260 GCA_948330485.1 Euphorbia neoarborescens | reverse complement strand
GATTGGATTACTGAAAGAAAATTTCATCTTATTAATATAAATAGTTATTTATCATAAAAGATTTGAGACCAAAGAGCGACTTACATCCAAACTAGGTTGACACCCAAAGCCGATACCACAATCACGAGCCAAATATTATAAAAGGTCTTGAGAAAAGGTCAAGATTACAGAAGTCCATATGGTGTTACAAAAATATCAGAAAGGCGTAAAGGTAATTGTTTCTTTTTTACATTTAACAAGAAAGTAAGCTGAAGTAATACACTTGTAAAGAATCATCGTCAGCCATTATATGCTGAAAGATCAGTTTGTTCCTTCTTTTCCATATTTTCCAACATAAGAGAAGCCACAACGAAGTTCCAAATTCTTTCTTCACCTGATGAGAGAAAAGATCTTGCCACAAAGAAAAGGAATCCATTATAGAATATGAAATAAACAATTGAATCCCTAACCATCGAAACACAACATACCAAAGTGAGTAACTCTTATGATAATGAATGAAAACATTTTCTAACAATTCAATATTATCACAAAAAGGGCATGCAATAAGTTAAATTGAACCAAAAAAATACTTAGTAGGAAGTCCACTATGGAACAGCATCCACCCAAAGAATTTTACCTTTGAAAAGACATTAGAACTCCAAACTATCCAAAAAATATTCAAAGCATTATTACCTTGGATCTGGAAACTATTAAGACCCCACACCATTTCTGAAACCACGAACCCCCTCTAGTGGTAGACCAACTACAACATCAACATCCGATACCATGTGATAAACTGAGAGCAAAAGTAGTAGTTGATCTAGAAGATCTTTCCAACAAATGAAGTCGTCTAGTCTAAAAAGGTCATCTAACGACTGCAATTCCCAATAAGTAATAGAACACATCACCCACTAATATATGAGGATATCTTGAAAGCCTAAAAAGAAATGGGAATAAATCCTTGAGTGACTCTAGGCTAGCCTACCTGTCATTCCAAAAAAACTGGAACTACCATTGCCAAGTTTCACAAACATATGAGGAATAAAGAAATTCCAAATCTCAAGTATTCCCTTGGATAATGTACTAGTGACTGTAAAACTCAATGCGTAGTTGAATCATTCGTTATTTTAGCTGAGCAACAGAATATAGTCCAAAAAGTCATGGCATAGTTTACTTATGTATAACGCAAGAAATTTGTAGACTGTTAGTTAAACATGTATTACTTCCTTAAAACATGATGTTTAAACCATATCTAAGATAGAAATGATAGATTTTTTGGACAATTTTAGCACACATGCTCTAGTTTCAAGTCTCAAGGCAATTTTAGGTAAATTAGATTTCTACGCTCAAAGTGGTTGTATTTTATGCTCCATAACACTTCTCACCTTTTACCTCATTTCTTACCTCTCTTGCATATCTTTTGAAAGAAGTAAAGTAAATGTTTTTATGGTTTATAGTGTTTGCATTTTATGCTCCATACCACTCTCCCCTTTTGAACATATAATACTTTGCTTTTCTCTCAATTAATACCCTCATCCTTTATTAGCTAAAAACTTACATGAATTATGGATTTAGTTTCCCTTATTCAATCAAATGTATATAGATTTAGAGTTTGTCTTTACAATGTTTAAGTAGTCATAGGTGTATAACGAAGTCTAGGTGTTCAAATGCATGATATAACAACTTACACTTCAACTTGTTAAACATTTGCTTAAGTGTTAATCAAGATATTGGATTATATGACTATAAGTTTATGCTAGTCATATGATAAAGGCAATAAAGTATAAAAATAAAGGTTATGATTAAGAGAAAACAAAAATTTGCTATGAACAATGAAGAACAATTCGTATGGGAATTGGTATACAAGCAGTATAATCATGTATAACATCATGGGCATAAACTTATATCATATTCTATCCTAAGAAACTTGTGCATGATATCCTTAAAAAGACAAAAACATGTTTTTGTTTTTAATGTAGATAGAAAAAAATTTAAAATTTAGGCCTATTTTGCACATATATACACTTTAACATATGTGTTTACGCATATACTCCCCACACTTAAATGACACAGTGTCATTATTATGTGAAAGTACAAGGTTCACACAAACATAAATAAAATAAAAAATTTCATAAATAAAAAGGATCGAAAAACTTCCTTTGGTTGGGTTCTTGAATGGCCAGAATGTTGAGAATCCTTGATTGGGCTTGTCGCGAATTAGCCTTGTCGGGTGCTTAACGTTTGCTTCATGAAAATATGACTGGAACTCACTAAATAACATCATTATCCAACACTTAGGATTAAGTCCAAGACTTAACCTAAATAAAAAAATAAAAGCAGACAAATTAATACAAAATATGCAAATGTATACAAATATACAATAGATATAATCCATAGATAAGAATAGAAAACATTTACTCCTTTGGCAACCAATTCCCCAGCAACGGTGCTAAAAACTTTGTACGAAAAATAGCCTAAGCATGTATTATTCACACATTACCGCAAGTATACAGGTCGCACAAGTAGTATAAAATGGATTTTTAAGTCCCAGTATCGATCCCACGAGGAATGTTCAGTGGTTTATCATGTTTATTAATTCTATCTATGGTAATTATAATTTTAGAGTGATTATATTATTATTCTACAGAAATTAAACCTATTAAAGATGACATAAATCGTAGTATATTTAGAACGGTGCTGTTTACGTTATTATTTCTCATAATCATATGAACTTAACCCAAAATTGGCATGTACAGATGGAGTATTCATTCTTTGATTATTCCAAAGAACATTACCAGAATTGGTATGATTAACTCTACCCAGTTCAAATGGATTCAGTCTTCTACATTCCACTGCATCTTTTGATTATTGCAACGCACCGAAACATAGATTACAAACCCAAATTTAAGTAAACATGCACATTTCTAGTCTTTCGTCTTTCAACAAAACCTTAGAACAACTTCTGAATTCACATATAACAAGGTATGATTAACTCATGCCACATACATTGTATTAAAACAAGATTTCAAAGTAAACAAATAAGAGTTTTATTCATATAAACCCAACATGTACAATACATACAAACTGTTTAGAGAAACTAAAATGAAGAACTCTATATTACAAAGATCACGCATAATCAAAGGTTATCAATCTTATCATATGCTTGCCCTAGTTGGTCAGACCAAGGAACCTTTGTATTAGACTTGTAAAAAATCATCCTAGAGGGTCTGATTAACTCCTCCTCTAATTATATATGTAAACCATACTTATAACATGTAATGAGAAAGGATGCAAAGCTTTATAGGGATTGCACCCTTTTTTTGTAGAGAAAGCACACAAACTAGTAGGATGTGTCTTCCATATGTCTTTATTCTACAGTAATAAATATATGATTTTATGTATTGTATCTCTATCTATCCATATCTGTCTCTTGTAAATGATGGATTACTTGGGTATTTATAGAGTTTTAGGATGCTAGAAGGGTGTTTTGATTGGTTGAGAGGTGTAGGGACGTGTTAGGATCGGTCTAAATGGATAGGGAATGATTTAGAGTAAAAGGGAGGGAATGAAACATTTATTTCATATCAAGACCGTTGGAATTAACTATCTAAAATGAGCAGGCCACGATCGCGGGAAGCATTATTGCGATCTTGACTTTCCTCTGGAGCTACAGGCCTTGATTGCTAATAAAGGTCGTGATCTTAATAGGCATTCCGCGATCGTGACTTTCATCTATCATTTCTTCCTTATTTTTGCTCCTTTTTCCGTTCTTATGCATTTCTTGTCCCGTTTGTACCGACTCTTCTCCATTCATCTTGAGATGTCATTTTCTATATCTTGAGTCCTTAACCTTGCAAAAGAAGTAATTTCTACAAAACAACATACAAATAACATGAAATATACATGATATATACCTTATTAGTATACCTAATATGCGTGCTTTGCATGTGTATCAAGATCTCAACTCATTTGGATGCGACCGTACACTCATAATCCTACTCAATCAAGTGGCTGGTGATATTATCTTAGTAGTTGCTAAGTGGTAATTCCATTGACACATTCACAACATATACATGTTCACTAGCTCACCCAAGCATACCCATATTTGTATCCTATTACAGATACGTTTGGTGTATGTTAAAGTGCATGAGATCCTATGCAGTGTTAGAATGCTCTCAGGACTGAGGATTAAACAAGTCCTACTCAAGAAGCACACTAATGACAATAGGACCATGTTGTGTTTCCTGTGTGGATCTATCCAGGTGTATATGTGGCCTACATATACCCCGCATCCTTGATTGCCTCACAATTAATCAATGCATAGGTTTGTAGTCCAATTCATTCCCATGACCTAGAATAAACTTGGGATCTAAATATTTATGATTACAATTATTGGATTCTCTATTTATTATTATAGCACAAGTTATAAAACAAATAGATTGATGACTTTATTCAATAACAATAAATATATGTTAATACAAAGTATTATACTAAATGTACAATATATAGAGGAATCTATACCTAGGAACTAGGGCACACCAATAATCTCCCATTTGCACTAATGCTAAGTAGGTATGGCCCTAATTTCTATCGATCTAGTATGACCTGGATGCTATGTTATTGCCAATATCTTGGTCAAGGGATCTGTGATATTATTCCTTGTATCTACCTTTTGTAATGCTATATCACCTCGTTCCACAATATCTTGTATCAGGTGAAATATTCTGAGTACATGTTTGGATTTTGTGTGTAACTGAGGCTCCTTGGCCTGTGCAATGGCCCTGTTGTTATTCATAAAATACCATTATTGGTTCTGGGATGGAGGGAACCACTCCTAACTAGTGATGAATTTTCTAATCCAACCAACTTCCTTTGCTACATCATATGCCGCTATGTACTCGACCTCTGTAGAAGAATCTGCAATGATGGGCTTCTTTGAGGATCTCTAACTAATGGCTCCACCATTAAGGAGAAATACAAAACTAGAATGTGAATAGATCTCATCCTCATCGGTCTAGAAACTAGCATCTATGTATCTACTGACTTCTAATTCATCCTGACCACCATATACTAACTAACAATCCTTAGTCCTATTAAGGTACTTCAGGTTACCTTGACAGCACTCCAGTGGTTCTCTCCTGGATTCGAATGGTACCTTCTAGTCATACTTAGTGCGAATGCAACATTAGGTTTCGTCCATAACATAAAGTACATGATGGATCTAATTGTTAAACAATATACAATTATCATCATCCTCTCATTCTCCTTGTTTGAGGGGAGTCCTTCCTACTATGTCTCAACCCATGGTGTACAGACAAGAGTCCTTTCTTAGCCTTATCCATACTGGAACGTTTTAGAATTTTCTCTATGCACGTCTCTTGACTTAGGCCCAGAAGACAATGCGATCTATCTCTATAGATCTGGATCCTAAGGATCATCTCAGCTTCACCTATATCCTTTGTTATGATGCATTTACCCAACCACTGCTTCACCCCTTAAAGTGTTAGTATGTCACTCCCAACAAGAAGGATATCGTCTATATATAGTATAAGAAACGTATAAATACTTTCTTGTATAGACAGGGCTTATCAAGATTATGAATGAAACCATAATCTTTAATGGCTTTATTGAATTTCTAGTTCTAAGATCAGGATGCTTATTTCAATCTATAAATGGAACTATCAAACTTGCACACCCGGTTAGGGTACTTAGGATCGATAAAAACCTCAAGTTGTTTCATATACATCCTCAAGTAGCTTTCCATTTAGAAAAGTGAGTTTAGCATCCATTTTCCATATCATAGTTATACCATGATGCTGAAGAGTATCCTAATGGACTTGAGCATCGCCACTATTGAAAAAGTTTCATCATAGTCAATTCCTTGAACTTGCTTGAATCCCTTTGCCACTAGTCGACCCTTGAAGGTATTATCAACCTTACATTTATAGCACCACTTACATCCAATCACCTTAGCACCTTTAGGTGGATCAACCAAGTGCCATACTTGGTTATCATGCGTGGACAACATTTCAGATTCTATGGACTTGCACCATTCATTTGAATGTTTGCTAGAAACAGCTTCTTGATAGTAGGTTAGTTCTTCCTAATATAAGATCATAAGATCCCCATCATCATCCACTAGAACTCCATATCTCTTTGGCTGATGACGTACCCTATCAAATAAGTTCCTATGTTACTGGACCAGGCTCCTATACCTCTAGTAGAGCTAACTCAGTTCCGGAGTCCTTATTATGAGGTTGTAGATCTTGAACTACATCAAGGTTCAATTATAATCCTACTTTCTTTCTTAGAAAGGAACTCCTCCACTAAGAAATGACCCCTTTCGGATATGATTACTCTATTCGTAGTCAGGTCCAAGAAGTAGAAACCCTTAGTTTCTTTAGGTGATCCCACAAATAGGTATTTGACCGATTAAGACTCTAATTTATCAGTTTTTGATTTCTTGACATATGCTAAACAACCCCAAATCCTCATAAATGAAACTATAGGCTTTTGGCCCCCCATATCTCATATAGAATAGTCTTAACTGCCTTACTCGGTATATGGTTCAATGTAAAAGCTGCAATCTCCAAAGCGTATCCCCAAAATGAAATTGGGAGTAGGTCATCACTCATCATCGAGTCATGTATAGTTTGTGCATGTATAAAATAAGAATATCCTAGATTATTAGTTGATGTTTACTACTTACTTTTAGAATATGATAGACAACTATATTAAAATAGGATGATAACTTTTTAGGATGATTTTTAGCTCACATGCATTTAGTATATGTCTCAAGGCATTTTTACGTACTTAGATTTCTAAAGCTCAAAGTGATTGCATTTTATGCTCCATAACACTTTTTCCCTTTTACCTCATTTCTTACCTCTCTTTTGCATATCTTTTGAAAATAATTTAAAGTAAATGTTTTATAGTTTTTAATGGTTGTATTTTATTCTCCATACCATTCTCCCCTTTTGAACATATAAGTACTTTGCTTTTCTCTCATTTTGATACCCTCATCCTTTATTGACTTAAAATTTACATGTATTATAGATTTAGTTTCCTTTATTTTATCTACTTAAATCTAGATAAAAGTTATATCCCATAGTGCCTTAATAAGTATGAAACTAAGTCTAGGTATCCTTTTTGTATAACATTTTACAACTTATTTCTAACTATTTGAACTTTATTTTAAGTGCTTGATTAAAACATTGGATTCCTCCTGACATAAAGTTTGTTCCTAGTTTAAAAACTAAAGGAAATAAGGCATAAAAAAGTGTTTGAATAAAACAACATATAATCTAAACTATGAACAATAAATAGTAACTTGGGAAGAATTGATGTACAAAAACAATATAAATATGTATATTTGTAAAATAAGATAGAAAATATTAAATTTTGACCCATTTTTTAACCATCATTTTAATAAAAATCATTACATCCCTCCCATACTTTAAATGACACCATGTCCTCATTGTGTAGAAGTACATGGTTCATACAAACATAAACGTATGAACAAATTTCAGAAAATAAAAAGGATAGAAAAACTTCCTTTGTTGGGGTTCTTGAGTGGGCAAAATGCTGACAATTCTTTATTGGCCTTATTATGAATTGGCCGTGTCACGTATTTTCTATGCTCAACATTCCTTCATAAAAATGACTGAAACACTCAAGATAACATCATTAGCCAACCTTAGGATTAAGTCCAAGACTTAACCAAAATAAAAATAAAAACAAAAATAAAAGTAAACAAATTAACACACAACATGCAAATATGTACAAACATGCAATACATATAATCCATAAATAAGAATACAAAACACTTTCCCTACTGACAACCATTTTTCCCCAGCAATGGTTCTAAAAACTTGGTACGAATCCGAGTGTAGCAACCATGTCCCCAGCAATGGGCATAAAAAACTTGGTGGTGAATTTTCTACAAACATGGTACTGTTTTGGTTCATCATACAGATACCCACATGAAAGTTGGTCTTACTAACATAAATCCATGCACTATCGCAAGTATATGGGTTACACAAGTAATATAAAATGGATTTTGAGTACAAGTATTGATCCCATGAGGAAAAATATACACAGTAGGTTTAACACTCATATTTTCTATTTACAATAATCTTAAAGTGATTGGTTTATTGCGAATCCTAAAACAATTCAAGGAAATATAGGAATAACTTCAATGCCATCCATTTTAAGGAACATTTGAACACTTGGAATTTTTTTAGACTAGACTCATAATTCTTTTGTTAATAATTGCAATTCACATGCATGGATAAAGATCACTTTTTGATTATTATAGGGATTAAACATAAGGTTATGTATGATTAACTTTAACCATATTCATGCAAGAATCAAACATATAATGCTCCATGTATTTTGATTATTACAACATATAACATTAGAAGTCATTTTCATGCATTTGAACATTCGTGCATAATATCAATATTGTTCTCTCAAACAAGCCTTAAAACTCATTCTAATTCTATATATACTTGGTGATGATTAACTCAATGCATATATTTAGTATTTAAGCCAAGAATTAAATGAAGAATCATCAAAGAATAGCAAAAGAATCCATATAATTTCCAGAAATACATGTTTAGAGCATAGTACACATATTAAAGAACTCTTGCAATAAAACTCTAATAATCAATCAAAATAATGATTGTCAAGCACTATAGAGATTGCCCAAAGGGAGTGTATCATAACTGCAGGGAATTTTGTGTAAGAAAACAATCAATGAGTATGATTAACAATTATCCTAAACAGAAAATGGAAAATATAGAAATACCATAGAAAGGATTACAACTCTTTTATGGAGTTGTAAACCTTTCCATTCAAGAAGATTGCTTTCTCTGAATGAAAGGGCTTCTTCTAGCTGTAGAATTCGTGCTTCTCAGAGACTCTCTCTCTAAAACTTTCTTTCTCTTCTTTAGAGTGTTGTCTCTCCAAAAATCTAGTGTAAATGTTGGATTTGATGGCTATTTATAGAGTTTTAGGGTGGTTACAAGTGTTTTTGATGGGTTTTAAAGTGATAAGATGTATTGGGATTGGTTTAGGATGGATAAACATCAATTTGGAGGGAATAAAGAGGGAGAACAAAGGCCATTTCATGTTTACCGTTGCTCCTAAAGGTCCGATTTTTAAGCAGGTCGTGATCGTGACACACCTATTATTCTTCAGGGCTGGCTTGCATGTTTGGGTTGAATCGCGACATAGGAAAGTCACAATCGTGATAGAGTTCTGTCCAATCTCCCTTGATTTTTCACTTTTCTTCATTTTTGATCCTTATTTCATCCCGTTTTTCTCGATCCTCTATAAATGACCTAAAAACACCTTCAGTCTTGAAAAACCTAAAAAATAATCATTCTAACATGAAATATTCGTTAAATACACAAAATACACATATTTTATGCTTGCTTTGAATGCCAAATATGTATGCTTTGCACATCGCATCATCTAGCGGACCATATCAAGCAGGGTCATATTCCTGCTTTTGGATACACCGTTCCTCTGAGGTGTTCCAAGAGGAGCAAGTTGGGATAAAATACCTTGCTCTCTTAGATATGAGTCGAATTCTTGGCTCATATACTTGCCTTATTGATCAGATCGAAGAGCTTTGATAATTTTGCCATGTTAGTTTTCCACTTTATTTCTAAAATCCTTGAAGCAATCAAGAGTCTCTGATTTATGTCTTATTAGGTAGACATAGTCATATCTACTAAAATCATTGGTGAAATTAATAAAGTATTGAAAACCAAATCTAGCACTAGTGCTAATGGGCCAATATACATCTAAATGTACTAGGTCCAACAGCCCACTAGCCCTCTAATAAGGTTGACTTAGACCTTATTGTGAGTGGAGCGACTTTTCACCAAAAGAAAAATAGGGTTTGTTTTCAACATGGTTTTGAAGAGTTAAATTTACATTAAGTAAATGAAAAAGTAAATAGCTAAAAGAGTTAAGGTAAAACGAGAAAAAAGGGTTTGAGAAGAAGCGAGTGAGTCTTTAGGCGATTAAATAAGCACATGCGAACGCGGGCCTTTAGACTTTAATTTTCGAAGTGTAAGTAATAAAAGCGATGAAAAGTGTTAAAAGAAAATATTCCCAAGCGAGTGGAATTTCCCTTTCCGAGTACCCCCAGCTAAAAGGCGGACCCAAATAGGGACTTGAGGCTCTCAGAGGAAGGTTTTCCAAACTAAATGCGCATGTGAACGCGTGCTTGGGGTTTTACGAAAACAAATTTTGAAAGAAAGATAAATT
>CAOJCR010826425.1:0-19114 GCA_948330485.1 Euphorbia neoarborescens | reverse complement strand
TTTCAAACTACTAAACCCGGGATTACGCACCCCCATGCATCTTGTACCCCTATTTCACTTCTATTGATGTATGAATCGATGTCTATTGATAACTTAACTCGTTATATGTTCGTATCTCGGACCAAGATTTAAATTCTTGTCTACGTGTTTGCATCTAGAAAAATTTATCGGGAAGCTGGGTTTAGGGCCTACCACAGTTCAACGAAGGGGTTTGAAAACCCTGAATACTAGACTCACTTGTTTGCGTGCTATGAAATATTTAAAGTACGAGCCAAGTGTTTTTCAAACGAACATCACTTTGCCTATACGTAACTTGAGCCAAAATTATTTTTGGGCCGTCCCGAGTCCATCCGTCGGCCCAAAACACTCGATCTGATAAATCGCTTCGGATTGGGTGCCCCTTTCTATAACATGACCCCAAGCTATCTCGCTCTTCCTTTCTTATAACATGTCCAATATCAAGCGTGCGGTACTTGTTACATGTTTATTTCATATGTTTTACGTATGATGATGCATGTTAGATGGATGTACATCCTCTCCCCGAACTAATGTATCCCATAGGGCTTATTTCTCTATTCGATTGGGTTGTATAATAATTTTATTCCTATCTTACTTTCTTATCGCTTTATTTTATCGCTTTCTGCTTAACCATTCACCTAAATTGAAATGTGCAACTAAAATCAATCTAAGTTTTAGGATCATGTAAACAAAAATGTTTTATTTTCAAAACAATGTCGATTTCTTGAAAAGTCTATCAAAGAAGATAAGTAAATTCCTTGTTCAAACCTGATCTTTGGATCACGGTTTTGGATTCGAGCCTAGGGTCCGAGTAATACCGTGAATTAATTCCCGGTAGAGCTTAGAACCGGATGAAGACTCCAAAATTGTTTTTTAGAAATCTGAGTTTGGATTTCTTTTAACGAAAATTTATCTTTCTTTCAAAAATCGTTTTTGTAAAACCTCAAGAATGTCTTCACACGTACATTTAGTTTGGAAAACCTTCCTCCGAAAGCCTAAAAGTCCCTATTTGGGTCCGTATCTTAGCGGGGGGTACTAGGAAAGGAAAATTCCACTCACTTGGGAATATGTTTTTTTACCGCTTTTCATCATTTTTGCTCGCTTTTATTACTCACACTTTCAAAAATTAAAGTCTAAAGGCCCGCGTTCACATGCGCTCATTTAATAGCCCAAAGACTTAATCGGTATCCTCAAACTCTTTTTCTCGTTTTACCTTAACTCTTTTAGCTATTTGCTTGTTCGTTTACTTAGTGTAAATTGAACTCTTCAAAACCATTTTCAAACAAAAAAACCTTATTTTCTTTTCGGTGAAAGGTCGTCCGCTCACACCAACTTGGCCTAGTGCAAGAGGGAGACTGTTGGTGTGCCCTAGTTCGTAGGCAATGATTCTTTGGTATATTGTAAGATTGTGATATTATTTGTACTATCTACATTAAGTGTTATGGAATAAAGGTATCAATCTATTTATTTTATATCTTGTGCTATAATAATAAATTGAGAATCCAATGATTGTAATCATAAATGAATAGATCCTAGGTTTGTTCTAGGTCATAGGAATGAGTGCAATGATAAACCTATGCATCGATTGATTGCGAGGCAATCAAGGATGCGGGTAGATATGGGTCCCATATGGTACCAGATAGATCCACACAGGAAACACTACATAGTGAAGTCGTCATTGTTGTGTTTCTTGGGTAGGACTTGCTTTATCCTAAGACCTAAGAGCAAAACATCACTGCATGGAATCTCATGCACTTTGACATACACCTAACGTATCTGTAATAGTATGCAAATACAGTTTTGATTGGATAAGCCAGTAAACATGTAGGTGATGTGAATGTGTGAACAGAATAACCACTCAGTTCCAACTGAGATGATATCACCGGCCACTTTATGGATTAGGATTAGGAGTGTGCGGCCGCACCTGAATGAGTTAGGTACTCATTTGTCTCAGCAATCTAATCTAGATCAAGGAAGATATAGTGGTGTGGGATTAAGGAGCCATGCCCCTTAATGTATATATATCTTCAAATATCAGCTGGTAAGGGATAATACAAGTACAACTATAGGACGGTTTAATCTCTACTAGGGATGCTGCTAGCTGTCTTAATTGAGGGCTATTGTGCATTTGCTATAACCCACTTAATAGTCTGCAGGACTTGGTCCTGCTACCAACATAAAGACAGTCCCATAGGATCTTACACATCGAACTTTTAGCTTCAGATTAGTTGGTTTATAAGTTTGGATCATATTAATTAAATAAATATGGATTGAGGAAATCAAATTTAATTTAATTAATGAATTAAATCCAAAATATTTAATTAGTAAATTCGTATGTAGTAATTAATTAACCGTGAATTAATTGAATTGCACATGATGAATAATTTAACTAAATAAATTGTATAGAATTTTAATTAAATTAATTTATTATGAATGGAGTTTAATTAGTTCATATGTGTAATTAGAAATAATTAGATTTTGATTAAAATCTAATTATGCAAATTGACATATTTACTTAAATTAATTCATAGTTAAATTAATTGATCATTTTACCATTTGATGAAATTAAGAATTAAAATATAATGCATGGATTTAATTAACCTTTTATGAATTTTTTTTAGTAGGTGGGATTTAATTGGACCGGTCAAGAGTAATTAGGCCTGTGGAAGCTAGTGGCCTGCGTTTTATAAGCTAAGTGTAAGTTTTTAAATTATATGTGTTGATTGTGAAGGTTTAAGTAGGAATTATGAGTTTAGATTTGATTATGAAAGGTTTTTAAACACAGTGAGTTGTTTAATAGAACTCTTATGCATCATACCCTACCCTGTACGGTTTAGAGTCGGGGTGTGACACTAAGTCCATTAGGGTTTCTGCAGTCCATATATAAGGGACAATATGGATGAAATTAGGATAACACAAGGGTGATTTGCGCTTAACCCTAGAGAAGGAAAGGAGAGATTTTCGTTTCATCCGTTCCTAGTGATTTTCTAAACAAAGATTCAACCTTGACCCCGATAGTACGGATCCATAGTTGATAGGAGTTCATTCATTACTCTTTGGTTGGATCGCCAGAATTCAGTGCCATTTTAAAAGAGATAAATTGTAAGCTTCTGATCTTCCTATTTTATTTCATCCACAAACCCTAATTAGTTCCAATAGGATAGATATATAATTAGATCCCTTAGATTTGCCAAATCGGTTCCTATGGGGATTGAATCCAGAAATTTTAAAACCCTTTTGTTGTGCCTATTTAATTTGTGGGCTTGAATTCGATTCCCCACACCAGCGACTGTTAATGTTGGTAAATCTTTGTATTTGTTTAATAGGGGAGGTGAGGAAGTGTATCTATTCTATGAAATGCAATGCTTACTGGACCAGAACACTGGTATCGAGTTAAAGAAATAGGCATTAAATTTGAGGTTCCTTCTTATAATTTTAAATTAAGGCACTGCTTCCCTATTTTGGTATAATATTTGATAGTTTGATATTAGGCAAAGATTGTCACTTGTTTTTTAGACCTGAGTTTACATAGGATTTAAAATTACAGTATGCATCTAAGAAATCTCAGATATGGCTTCATTTTAGAGGAAGATAACTGAGTGCTTTTTTACATAATCTCAATCTAATCACATTCAATTGCTGCTACAATGATTGATATGCAATTTTATGCTTTGTCTTATTCATTAATTTCCCTATTTTGTGGTGTTTCCAATCTGTATATAGTCAAATTTAGGTTTATGCTATTTTAATTCTAATTAGGAAATACTCCATAAATTTTGTGTGTTTTTTGAGTTAAGTATGCTTTGTGGTAGCTCTCTTCAATCCAAATTATAGACCTATGGAAAATTTGTTGCAAAAAATTTTTAATGATTCAGCAATAGAAAGCATAACTAAAATTCTAAAGATTTACCAATGGACAATCCATTACTGAGTTTCCAATGATTTATCGATAAAAAATCCGTCGAAAATTTATTGGTAAAAGTTAAATAATATTGTTGGCTGAACTTATAGTAGCAACCATATATGGTTGTTATTGCAGCCAAACGTTGGTTGTTATTGCTTTCAGCATTAGCAACCAACCTTGTTGCTATGTAATAGCTTTAAGACTGTTAGCAACCAACATGTTGTGGTTCAAAAGCACAAAAGTTCATTGCTATTGAGCAATATTCAATTAGCAACCAATTCTGTGGTTATTAAAGCATGATTTTCTTGTTATGTTTATTTACAATAAAACGATATATATATATATATATATATATATATATATATATATTCTTTTAGATTTTTACATTAAGTATCGAATCTATTATTTAGTAGCTAAAAGCTAATTTCTCTTGCCTCATCATACCTTTGAGTAAGAGATAAGAGGTAGCTCCTCTAGCATTTTTAATCCACCATAAATCCCAAAAGCTTTTCTGGCATTAGATCCGTTGGATTCTATACACCACTCGAGCACGAATTTGTGACTCGCCTTGCTGAAATCCATAAATCTAAATATAAGGTTATGTAATAAATCCTAGGCAAAGCTTTGAGTTGGAACTCCAGGCTAGTTCCTCTCATTTTTTCGAGCTGAAATACATAAGAGGCTGGTCTCGTCATCCTAAACTACATTTAGTAGTTACTCTTATATCAATGTACGAGTTATGCACATCATTATACTGAAGGTCTTGGCCTCCCCAACTATCATAATTGAATCCCTTTTAGGTGTCATTATAGTCTTAGAGGTTCCTATGTAAGTCCTATAATATGATATTTGTCTTAGAACCTAAGATTAGTGGTTACTGATGTAAGTCCTAGTTGTAAGCTTTCGCCTTAAACTTAAGATTAGATATCATTGATGTAAATCCCATTATGAATTGGCATTCAACTAAGTCCCTAGTGGGATGTGGGTAAAATTTCAAGTATGAAAGATGTCAGGAAATGAATAAGCTCACTTGGCCTTAATATAATTTGATACCATATATGATTCCTAAACAATTATACCTATAATTCGATTTAGCCATCCTTTTCCCCATTTATCATTTAAATCATTCCATTCATTTCATATTATTTTTGTGTTTTATATGTGGTTGCTTCATGCATTATATTTCACATCTTGCACTTAGATCAATAAGGGCACCATCAGTTGAGGTCGCATAGTCCTTATGTTTATTCATGTTGTTATTTCAAAAGTCTTCATCATAATCACTCTTCGTTGTCTAATCGGTAAGAGTAAATTGAAATCAGGGTCAATGGAAGCGAATGAAGAGAGAAAGGTTGAGATGTTAGTATGGGTTAAAAACAAATAAAGATGAAAAATTTTGGGTTAGTCTACAAAGTGTGAACCAAAATTAAGGCCTTTCGTAGTTTCTAACTTCCAAGTATTTGGTTAATATCTTCAACTCATTCAGTTTTGAAATAATCAGAGGCATATGGCCAATTCCTTAAATGTCTAGAAATAGTCTTTCAGGAGGGAAGAGAGAATTAGATTTAAAAAAGAACCAATATATGTGGAACACTCTAGAGTGCTTCAGAAAAGCAAAAAGTCTCTCACATTGGGAAAGAATCAGATGATGAGATATATTTGAGTCACTAGGGTGCCTCTAGTATCCATAATATTATTGATGAGAAATTTTTCCAGCAAAAAGTGAAATTCAAGAGCTTCATGAACTCTATCATGCAAAATCTAAGAATTCAAGAGGTGCCTCATGTAAAAGCCTCAGCCTTGGTGGCTCATATTATAGGAAAATTTCCTAAAGGCTTCGTTATGCCTCAATTCCAGCCTTATAATGGAAAAGGGTCAATTCCTACTTATATCAATTAGATAGTTATTATGTCAACTATGGTAGGCTTGATGGCAAACCAAATTATTCATCTGTTCCCTACCACTCTTGAAGGAGGTGTGGTTAACTGGTACAATGCTTTGCATGCTCATATAAAGCATAACTGGGAGAAGATATCTATGGATTTATGGAACTATATACCTACAATATAAAGAAGAAGACAATATTAAAGGAAATAGAGGCGATTAGGAAAAAGAACTTAGTGAAAGCTTTGATTGCGACTTTCAGAGTGGAGAGATACAATGAAAATTTTGACGTTTAAGCTTCAGAAGGACGAGTTGATTATCAAGCTAATTAATGGAAGTCCCGATGTGTGTAAAAAAGAGATGGAATATCATACCTTTAATATCTATATCGATGTCCTAACCATGGGTAATAAGGTGGAGAGGTATGAGGTGATCTATAAATAATAATAATCTGGCTTTAAAAAGACATTCACTTCCAACTTTAAGAATGGATGTTCACGAGGATTATCTTCTTTCTCCCTGGCTAACACTACTAGATTGAAAGGATATAATCAGCCCCAAAGTGCAATTCAAGTAGCAGATGTTGTAGCTATGACTGTAAATCCTCCTCAAACCTTAAGAAGCGTAAACCCCTAAAGCATCACTCTAACCAATTTCTTTATTAGGTGTAGAAATTTAGGCCCATTACAAAGTCTTAGACCGTATGCTATGTCTACTGTGAGCACATGATTTTCCTTCATCAATGATGAATCAGCATTCACTAACCTTTTAAGCAAATTGTATGATTTTTCTATGTTTGACCAGGTGAGAAGTTCAAGGAATAAGAAATCCAAAAAAAGGTCTCTAAGTTCGAGTCAAACAATCGGTGTAAAAAGTCAAATTAGTAAAAAATCAACCGCATAGATATAAATTATAGTTGTCCGACTATAAACTTTAGCTGTGTGGGTGTAATTGCCACCCAGTCTGACTTGAAGAGAATTATTGGTCTGTATTTGTGATCATAGATGTAGTGCGAGTTTTCTACATGTGGCATTAGGGCATTTTGTTCACATATTACCGCAAGTATACAGGGCACATAAGTAGTATAAAATAGATTTTTAAGTCCGAGTATCGATCCCACGAGGAAAAAGGTCAGCGGTTCATCGTGTTTATTAATTCTGTCTATGGTAATCATAATTTGAGAATTGTTTTTATTAATCTATAGAAAATTAAATCTAACAAAGATGGTACTTAGCAAATATGAACTGCAATATATTTGGAACAGTGATGTTTATGTTATTATTTCACATGATTATATGAACTTAATCCCAAATTGGCATGCATGGATGGATTATTCATTCTTTGATTATTCCAACGAAAACAGGAATTGGTATGATTAACTCTACCTGGTTCACATGGATTTGGTCTTCTATATTCTACTGCATCTTTTGATTTCAATGCACTGAAACATAGATTGCAAATCCATATTGAAGTACACATGCACATTTCTGTTGTTTCATTTTTCAACAAAACTCTAAAACTACTTCTGAATTCACATATAACAACGTATGATCAACTCATACCACATGCATTGTACTACAACAAGAATTCAAAGTAAAAAAATCAGAATTGCATTTATACTAACCCAATTTATACATTACATACAAACTGTTTAGAGAAACTAAAATTAAGAACTCTATAATACAAAGATCATACATAATCAAACATAATCAAAGGTTGTCAATCTTCTCATATGCTTGCCCTAGTTTCTCAAACTAAGGAAACTTTGCATTAGAATTACAATAATCATCCTAGAGGGTATTATTAACTCCTCCTCTAAATACACATACAAACATACTTACAAAAATGTATGGGAAAGAATGCAAACTTTGAAGAGATTACATCCTTCATCCACAGAAAAAGCACACAGAGTGTGTCTCCCTTGCGTCTACTCCCTACAACGAATTCTTCTCTTTTTTATTTTCTATGAATTTATATTTGAATATGTCGAATGATCTTTGATCCTTGCTAGAAGTTGGACCTTGGTTGTTGATGAAAGTCACAATCTTGATAGCACTATACATCCTTAATTCTTTCATCCATAACTTTTTTGTTTGATACCTTAATTAGGTGATTAAAGATCCATTGGAGAGCTAAAGGAGTTATATTCAACTTTTCCTCAAATGGGTATGCCCCAATTCGGCCTATAGATACCTTAAAATCTACTCCAAAGTTACTGGATGAACGTTTAAGCACCAATTAGATCAGATTGCAAGCTTTTTTTCTATTTCTTATCCGTTTCTTATCCCATTTATCCTGAAGATGTCATTATCCATGTCTTTAGTTCTTAACCTTGAAATAAATATTTTCTTAAAAAACGACATATAAACAAACATTAAACAACATAAAATATGCATGATTTATACCTTATTAGTATACCTAATATGCGTACTTTGCATCCATATCAAATTCCTTCACCCTTACCCTTTGCATGCCCTCAAGAAAAGTCATTTATTATATTTAAACATACATCTTTGTTTATACAAGTATTCTCTTGAATAGTATATTAATGAATAAAGAACTTAATATGTAGTGGAATCCTTCAATATTTTAGAGAAACATCGAAATGTGGTTCAATAAGTCATGTACAATTTGTGTATATGTAACATAAGAACTGCCTAGTTTATTAGTATAGACATCTACTACTCTTCTTAAAACATGATGCACAAACTATATCTTAGATAAAAAAAAATGATAGACTTTTGGGACAATTTTTAAAACACATGTACTTAGTTGATGTCTCAAGGCATATTTAGGTATCTTAGGTTTCTACGCTCAAAAGTGGTTGCATTTTATGCTCCATACCACTTCTCACCTTTCACCTCATTTCTTACCTCTCTTTTGCATATCTTTTGAAAGAAATAAAGTAAATGTTTTTATGGTTTTAGTGGTTGCATTTTATGCTCTATACCACTCTCCCCTTTTGACATAAAAGTACTTTACTTTTCTCTTAATTGATACCCTCATCCTTTATTGATAAGAACTTACATGAATTATGGCTTTAGTTTCTCTTATTCAATCAGATGCATATAGATATAAAATTTGTTTTACAATACTTAAGTGTTCATAAATGTGCAACTAAGTCCAGGTGTTGATTCTGCATAACATCACAAATTATATTTTAACTAGTTGAATTTAGTTTATGTGTTTACAAAAAAAATTAGATTCCTTATACTATAAAGTTTATTCTTAGTCATATGCTAAAGGGAATAAAGTTTAAAAACAAATTTCATGATTTAAGATAAACAAAAACTTGATATGAACAATATGGAAAAATGTTTAAGAATTGGTATATAAGATGTACACACCTGCCAATTGAAATATAGGCATAAATTTTATTTATTTTCTAACTTTGAAAACTTTTGCACGCTATTCTTTTAAAAATTATAACATGTTTTGGTTTTTCATACAAGGTAGAAAATTTTATAATTTGGCCCATTTTAAACACATAACATATATACACTTTAATATATGTGTTTACATATAGACTATATGTGTTTACACATACACTCCCCCATAAATAAATGACACAATGTCCTCATTTGTAGAGATATATAGTTTACACAAACATAAGCATAATACAAAAATTCCATAAAACAAAAAAGATCGAAAAACTTCCTTTGTTGAGTTTTTCAGTTGGGCAGAATGTTGAGAATCCTTTGGCTATCTTATCTCTTGTATTTCCATGCTTAACATTTGCTTCATAAAAATGTGACTGAAATTCACTAAATAACATCATTAGACAACCCTTAGGATTAAGTGCAAGACTTAACCCAAATAAAAAAAATTAAAAATAAAAGCAAACAAATTAATACATAACTTGCAAATATATATAAACATGCAATACATATACTACATAATATACTAATATTATATACATAAATCAGAATTTAAACACTTTGACCAATGGAAACCGTTTTTTCCTGACAACGGTGCCAAAAACTTAGTGTGATTTTTCTACATGTGGCATTATATTCACATATTACTGCAAGTATACGGGTCGTACAAGTAGTATAAAATGGATTTTTATGTTCGAGTATCGATCCTATAAGGAAAAAGGTCAGCGATTGACAATGTTTATTAATTCTGTCTATGGTAATCATAATTTGAGAATTTTTTTTTTAATCTAAGAAAATTAAATCTAACCAAGACAACACTTAGAAAATATGAACTGCAGTATATTTGGAATGGTGATGCTTATGTTCTTATTTCTCATAATCATATGAACTTAATCCTAAATTGGTATGCATGAATGGATTATTCGTTTTTTGATTATTCCAACGAAAACTACCGGAATTGGTATGATTAGCTTTACCCGATTCACATAGATTCGATCTTCTATATCCCATTGCGTCCTTTGATTATTACAACATACTGAAATACAGATTAAAAATCTATATTGAAGTACACATGCACATTTCTATTGTTTCATCTTTCAAAAAAACTCTAGAACTACTTCTGAATTAATATATAAAAAGGTACGATTAACTCATGCCACATGCATTGTATTAAACTAAGAATTTAAAGTAAACAAATTGTAATTTCATTCATACTTACCCAATTTATACAATACATACAAAATGTTTAGAGAAACTAAAATGAGGAACTCTATAATACAAATATCATACATAATCTATGGTTGTCAATCTTCTCATATGCTTGCCCTAGTTTGTCAAATGAAGGAACCTTTGCATTAGATGTTAACTCTCATAAATTGCATAATTTGATCTAGTTTTCAAGAGGTAATTCAGCTTTGATTGGCATATTTTTAGAACGAATTACTGTTATTTGCATATTTTAGCTTATAGGTTTAGAGTTGATAACTTTGAATAGAAGCCAGGATTAATTGTTGAGATACGCAGCTGAGCAGAAGAGTACACGACTTCGAAATGTCTACACGAATTCGTGTAAAGGAGGCCAGCTCGTGTAATTCTTTCCAATATTTCCAGGAGAATCACATGACATCGTGTGGGAGCTACAGAACCTCATATAGTTGGATCCTTGAGAGCCAGAGAAAGTACACAACTTTTGGAAAGTAACACGACATCGTATAACATAAGCCAACTTGTATAGTTGGTACCAAGAGTTCCACGGGAATGACACGACTGCATGTAGGCATTACACAATTTCATATTGATTGATCGCAAATAACAAGAAATTGAAGATAAAGTACAAAACTTTGAAAGCATGACACAACCTCGTATGGAAGTGATCAACTCGTGTAGCTGGTCACAATTCGACCAGACGATGCAGAACCTACACGACTTGGGACATGTAACACGACTTCGTGTTAGGCAGCAGTATTGATGAAATTTAGTTTTAATTTGGGATTCTCTTATTATTTCAGGCATAACTATAATTAGGACTTGGTATTAGGGTTTTAGGGGGTTCTTTTCCAGATTCTTTCACCATTCAATCTCCATTCTTTTCTTCATTCTCTTATTCATTCATTCAATGGTGTTTCAACTTCTCAAGGGTATTATTTTCACAATGATTTGTAACTAAACCCTAGCTTTGCCTAAGGGAGTTCTTGTATTTGGATTTAGCTGTGGGATCATTTATTTATCTATTTATTGATTATTCCATGTTTCTTTATCTTGTATGAACAGGAGTTGAATATCCTTCTATAATTTATTTTCTGATTGTAATTAACATGGCCAGTTATTATTTTCATAGGGGAATATTCGTAATCCAAACATTTGATTGAACACGTTTTAAGATAAAGAACTCAACCTTGAATTGGTAGTTGCTAAGAAACTAGTTAGTTTGGACTAGGCTTTTCTCGAACCTAATGTTGTTATCGAATTGAACTTTGGCCGCTAAGGAAATGTTATTTTTCTTAATTAGGGTTCTGTTTGAGTCGTACTAGGTAGAACTATATTAGGAAAAGTTGACCTGAAGCGTGAAGCTTACGGTTATAACTAGTCTGGAATAAGTCAATAGGATCCTTCCTGTCTATGATCAGTCATCACATTCCAACTCCCGAACGACCTTAGGTGAAGTGTTTTTCTCATTGATTGTTATCTCTTTTGTTTGTTTACTTTTCATTCTTTATTTTGTTTGTTAGACTTAGTTTAGATATTTCAAACATGAATCCCCCACTTTAATTTATTGTTTTCCATTACCTATTCTTAAGTAAAAGAAACTGTAATTAGCTCTCTAGGGTTCGACCTCGACTTCCACTTGCTATGAATTAGTTTGTGCCAAGATACTATTGAGATATAAATTGTATTTTTGATGGATTCGACACCCATCAAATTTTGGTGCTGTTGTTTGATGATTTTGAAAATCCATCATATGATCCAGAAATCGAAAGAACCTTAAGAAGACTTTGGAGAGAGCAGAAACTTGAAGAGAAGATTGAGAGATCGAGCAGAGCAACTAAAGCTTCATTAAAATCATCTAGTGATATAGAAGAAGAGATCATGGATCAAAGGACACCATGAGATCTTTACACTCCACTGGTGCAGCAGACACCTCTTTACAACACCTACTCAGAGACTTATGCAAATTTTGAGCTAAAATCGGGGCTGATACATCTACTTCCTATGTTCCATAGGAGGGAAAGCGAAGACCCTTACATACATCTGAAGGAGTTTCATGAAGTGTGTTCGGGAATAAAGCCATACAGAGTCAGATAAGAGGTCCTGAAGCTGAAAGCCTTTCCCTTTTCACTAGCTGACAAGGCGAAAGCTTGGTTATTCTATTTACCATCTGGGTCGATCACTACATGGGTCGAGATGGTGAGATTGTTCTTTGACAGATTCTTCCTGCATCTACAGCTTCCACCCATCGAAGAGAGATCAACAGTATCCGACAGAAAGAATCTGAATCTCTGTATAACTATTGGGAACGCTTCATGCATTTGTGTGAGAGTTGTCCACAACATGGGATGTCAGAGAAACCTATAGTTCTTTATTTCTACTAGGGTATGCTACCTCTTGAAAGAAGAATGATTGAGGCCTAAAGTGGGGGGTGTTTAATAAATAAGATGTCAGTAGCTACATGGGAGTTGATATGGAATTTTGCTGAGAATTCCAGACAATTTGAGTTTTCTTCCGAACCAAGCCGCAAAGTCCATGAGTTAAATACTCACTCTTTAGAAGATAAAATTAATTCTCTAACTACTATTATGAGAGGTTTAGTGACAGGCAGAGGTAATTAATCCATTTTCTGCAGCATTTGTATAAGCCAGGGGTATACTACTGATGCGTGTCCCTCACTTGGTATGGAATCAGAACAAGCATATACAACTGGGAGTTTTATGCAACTGAATCAGAAGAGGTATAATCCCTATTCCAACACCTACAATCCGGGATGGCGAGACCATTCGAACTTCAACTATAAGAATAGGCCTCCTCCATAGCAGTCGCAGCCATATTAACCACCCAGGAATCAGTAGCAATCTTCCACATCAGGACAAAAATCTGGGATGTCATTGGATAAGATTGTCCATTCCTTGGCCACCAATATGCAGTAAAATCAACAAGAGACTAAAGCAAGCATTCAGAATCTAGAAAAGTAGATTAGTCAGAATGCCACTTCCGTGAGTGCATTGGAATTAAGCAGAAAATTACCTTTACAGACAATTGACATCCCAATGCAGAATGCCAACGCAATAACTCTTCCAAGTGGGAAAAAATTGAAGTCGAAAGAGAAGGAGGTAGAGTAAGATTTAGAAGTACCAAAGAAAGAGGATACAGAGGAGGGAAAGGCGAATGAAAAGGCCACTGAACCAGATCAGCAGCCATCCATTATCTTTCTGCCTCCATTCCCATCGAGGTTCTCCAACTCAAAAAAGCTTAGAGAGGACAAGACATCTTTAACACGTTTAGAAAGGTAGAGGTAAACATTCCCTTGTTAGATACTATCAAGCAAATTCCTAGATATGCCAAATTTTTAAAAGAATTGTGTGCTAACAAATCGAAATTGAAAGGAGTCAAAAAGGTAGTTATAGGGGCTTATGTGTCAGTAGTCTTATAAAGGAATTTACCTAAAAAATGTAAGGATAGGGGCATGTTTGCTATCTTATGTAGGATAGGGAATACCAGAGTTAGTAGGGCTATGTGTGATCTAGGAGCATCCATAAATGTTATGCCATACTCTATGTATGAGCTATTGGGGGCTGGGTTATTGGGAGAAACAAAAGTGCTAATCCAATTAGCCAATAGGACCTTATTTTACCCTAAAGGATTTCTAGAAGATGTGTTGGTACAAGTCAACGATTTAGTGTTTCCAGCTGATTTTTATGCATTAGACATGGATAGTGATGATTCCAACTATTCTTCTAAACTTTTGTTGGGTTATCCTTTTCTTACTACTGCCAAAACAAAAATTAATGTGTATAATGGGACAATAGGTATAGAGTTTGATGGGAAAATGGTATAGTTCAATGTATATGATGCCATGAGATACCCTAATAATTTGTCTTATGTTTGTGGTATCGATATTATTGAACCGTTACCTATGAATTTTTGCAAGATAATAGTGTTGACAGAGTGCAGGATGGGATGAGTGGGTGTAAAGAGGCCGAAAATATAATGATTTGCCAAGTGATAGAGAAAATATACAAATCTTAGAGCTGAAAGAGCTACCTCAACACCTGAAGTATGCATTTCTAGGTGAGAATAAGACCCTTTCGGTGATCATTTCAATCAAGCTAACAACGGAGGAGAAACAACAATTGATGATAGCATTGAGGATTTACATGACTGCTATAGGATAGAGCATTACAGATATTAAGGGTTTGAGCCCTTCCACTTGCATTCATAAGATCCATCTAGAAGAGGGTGTAGAACAAAAAAAGACAACCTCAAAGGTGTTTGAATCCTACGATGATGGAGGTTATGAAGAAAGGGATCTGGAAAATGCTAGGTTCAATCATAATATTTCTGATATCCGATAGCAAATAGGCGAGTCCCGTATAAGTTGTACCTAAGAAGATAGGGGTAACTATTGTGCAAAATAAAAGAGGAGAGCTGGTACCCACCCGAGTTCAGAATGGTTGGAGAGATGGCATTGACTACAGGAAGCTGAACTCATCTACTCAAAAAGACCACTTCCCCCTACCCTTTATTGATCAAATGTCAGAACGGTTGGCTAGTAAGTGTTTTTATTGTTGCTTGGATGGTTATTTGGGATTTTACCAAATTCTAATTGCTCGTGGAGACCTAGATAAGAATACATTCACCAGTCTACTCGGGACCTTTGCTTTCAGAAGAATGCCCTTCAGTTTGTGTAACGTTCCAGCAATGTTTCAGCGATGTATGGTAAGCATTTTCAGTGATTATGTTGAGACAATTATTGAAGTTTTTATGGATGATTTCACTATTTACGGTAACTCTTTTCCTGAATGTTTATCTAATCTTGAACTGGTGTTGAAAAGATTTCTTGAGTCTAACCTCCTTTTGAATTATAAGAAGTGTCACTTTTTGGTAGACAAAGGATTGATCTTAGGGCATATTGTTTCATCTAGGGGTATTGAAGTAGACAAAGCTAAAATAGATGTTATTCAATCTTTACCTTACCCCCGAAATGTTCAAGAAGTGAGTTCTTTTCATGGAGACGTAGGTTTCTATAGGCGCTTTATTGAAGGATTTTCGGTCGTTACATGACCATTGTGCAAGCTATTACCGAAAGTCGTTCCATTTGATTTTGGCCTGAAATTTTGAGATTCCTTTAATTTACTAAGGAAGAAGCTCACTACCGCAACTATACTCAGTTCACCGAACTGGAATCATCCTTTCAAGATCATGTGTGATGCAAACAACTATATTGTAGGAGTCGTGTTATGACAATATATCAACGGGCTGCCTTATGTCATATATTATGCATCGAGGACCCTTGATAATGCTCAAATCAATTACTCCACCACAGAGAAGGAGCTTTTGGCCGTAGTTTTTGCTCTAGAAAAGTTCAGATCATATGTGTTGGGATTCAAAGTTGTGGTATACTCAGATCATACAGCACTTTGGTACTTGTTAGCGAAGAAAGAGGCCATACCCCATTTTATCTGTTGGATTCTTCTACTTTAAGAATTTAACCTTGAAATTCGATTTAAGAAGGGGTCAGATAACTTAATTTCGGATCACCTCAGTCGCCTGAATTTGGAACGTGATGAAAAGCTATTGCAAGATGATTTTCTGAATGAGAGGTTATTTCAGGTTACAAATTTTATTCTATGGTATGCCAACTTGGTTAATTTTCTTGTTGCAGGAACAATTCCAGCTGAATTCTCTAGGATAGAAAGAGAGAAGCTCAAGAGGGATGCTAAATACTATGTTTGGGAAGAAACGTACCTGTGGCAACATTATGCTGATAAAATCATTCAATGGTACATACCAGATAATAAAGTGCAAGCTATACTTTGATTCTGTTATACAGAAGCATACGGGGGCCACTTTGGCCCGAAATGCACCTCTAAGAAAGTGTTAGAGTATGGATTATATTGGCCTCCTCTGTCCCACTATGCTTACATTTATTGCAGGTCGTGAGCAAATTGTCATAGGATGGGGAACTTAAGTAGTAAGGATCAGATGCCTCTTACTCATGTTATATCCCATGAGATCTTCGACATATGGGGCATTAATTTCATGGGGCCCTTCCCCAAATTTTTTGGGAATTTATACATCCTATTGGCAATAAATTATGTATCGAAATGGGTTGAGGCTAAGGCTATAAGAACGGGTGATGCTCGGACGATGGAGAAATTTGTGAAATCCCACATTTTTAATCATTTTGGGACACCAAGGGTACTAATCAGTGATCAGGGTACACATTTTTGCAAAAGAGTGCTAGCATCAGTGCTTAAACAGTATGGGTTGACTCATCGTGTCTCACCGCATATCACCTGTAAACAAGTGGGCAAGCTGAGATTTCCAATCTAGAGTTGAAATCAATCTTGAGCAAGATCATGAAATTAACTCGCAATGATTGGAGTGTAAAGTTGGATGATGCGCTATGGGCCTATCGAACTGTAAATAAGACACTGATAGGCATGTCTCCTTAATGTTTGGTCTTTGGTAAGGCGTGTCATCTTCTAGTGGAGGTCGAGCATAAAGCATTTTGGACAATTAAGCATTGCAACATGTCCTATAAGGTAGCTGGTGAGGAACGGAAATTGCAGTTAGTCGAGTTAAAAGAATTGAGGAATGAAGCTTTTGACAGTTCCTTGGCTTACAAGGATCACACTAAGAGACTACATGACAAGATGATAAGCTAGAAGCACTTTGCTGTGCGATAAAAAGTGCTATTATTTTAGTCCTAATTGAGGTCATTTTCAGGTAAGCATCTTTGTCGATGGGTCGGACCATTTTAGATTATGAAGGTTTATGATCATGGAGCTGTGGAGATTCAGAGTCAAGCTACCGGGAAAATTTTCAAAGTTAACGGTCACCGGTTGAAGCTGTTCTATGAATACTTTATATCATCCCCAGAATCTGATGTTTCCTTAGAAGAGCCACCCAAAGAGTCCTGAGTCCTGCATGTCTGGCCATAGATGATAAATAGAGGCGCTTACGAGAGTTAACCTAGTGTTTTTGTTTTCTTTGTTTTGTTTTCTTTTATTTTTCTTTCTTTATTTTGCATTTTTTATCTTATTTTTGTGTCATGCAAGAAGTAGGAATTCTGATATGGCGAGGCACGAAGTCATGACTAGTACGTTTTGGTAAATAACAACATCACACCCTTAAGTTCTACGATTCATACCCGGGTAGTTTCTTTCCTTCTTTCCATCCTATTCTTACAATTATTTCTTATTTACCATACTTGGGGACAAGTAGGTTTTAGGGGTGGGGATGCACAAATTGGAATTTATTGTGCTAGTTGAAATTTATGAGAAGCTTAATAAAGATTATGATCCTAGGGGATTGTGTTTGTCCAAAAAGGGACCTTAATTGCTGAAAAAGGTTAATCGGATAACATTGTTGCAAAGGATGTCACCATCACCTTATTGAAAAATTTTTTTAAGTAACTAAACTGAGCTAAAAATAATCCGAGTTACTGTGTGATTGAGTTCGATTTTGGATGAAACTAAAGAAATTGCATGTCTTTAGCTTTCTTGCATTTGGTTTTCTAAATTGGAGCTAGCTTAATGTATCATTAGTCACAACTTACTTGGTTAAGGAAATAAAGAAATTAATACATTGAAATCCCAATTAATGGAGAAAGAGGCTTAAGTTATACCAAATGGTTGTTGGTCTAATGGTGCCAGGGGCTAGACTTGTTAGGACGAACTATGGTTTGATTCCCCACAATGCCACTTGGGAGGAATTCAAAACCTTAACTTTAAGTCATATTCTGAAATCGCAAAATGATACAAAAATTTACAACAAATGCTAGTTGGTCTAGTGGTGCCAGGGGTTAGACTCAGTAGGAAAACTACGGTTCGATTCCCTATAATACCACTTGGGAGGAATGCAAAACCTTAACTCCGGAAACTACTCTGAAAAATATGAAATCATGAAATGGCCTCCTTTGAATTACAAAATGGGAAAAGTGTACTAAAATGCTTTTATTTTCTTATTTCTTGAAGTTGTGTGATTTGGTGTCATGTTTTGCTTAGTTCCATTTGGAAATACCTAATTGCAAGATCTAAATTTAAAGTGAAACAAAATAATTGCATGTGCTATAAACTATTAAAGTGAACTCAATTGCCATAATTTGTAATGAAGATATGTGAAAGTTTTGTTTACTTAAAATGGATTGATATAAGTTGTGTGCGCGGTGGTTATCTGATGTGATTATGTCGTTTAGTTATTCTACATCAGTTAATTCTTGAACTGAAACTTGGATGAATAACTTTAGAGAGGATTGTAACTTTTATTTTAAGTTCCTACTTGAGGATAAGTAGGATTTAGGGGTGGGGATGTGTTAACACTCATAAATTGCATAATTTGATCTAGTTTTCATGAGGTAATTCAGCTTTGATTGGCATATTTTAGAATGAATTACTATTTTTGCATATTTTAGCTTGTAGGTTTGGAGTTAATGACTTTGAACAGAAGACGGGATTAATTGCTGAGATACGCGGTTGAGCAGAAGAGTACATGACTTTCATAGGTCCATACGAATTCGTGTAAAGGAGTCCAGCTCATATAATTGTTTCCAAGACTTCCAGGAGAATCACATGACATCGTGTGGGAGCTACACGATCTCGTGTAGTTGGATCCTTGAGAGGTAGAGAAAGTACATGACTTCTAGGAAGTAATACGACATCGTATAACATAAGCCAACTTATGTAGTTGGTACCAAGAGTTCTAGGGGAATGAC
>CAOJCR010825935.1:0-10651 GCA_948330485.1 Euphorbia neoarborescens | reverse complement strand
TGTTAATTGTTTCTTTTGATTTGTTTTAAGGGGCTCAGGACACGTTAGGATTGGTTTAGGATGGATAAGGATCAATTTGGAGGAAAAAAAGGAGAGAATACAACGTTCATTTCAGTCTTATCCGTTGGGATTAACTGCCAGTTTTTGAGCAGGTCACGATTGCGACATTAGGTGTCATGATCACGATAGAGCCCTGGAACTTCAAGTTGGAATTCATGCATTGGTCACGATCATGATAGGTAGGGTCATGATCACGACGGATCCTTGGAACTCAGTCTCTTTTTATGCTTTGAGTCACGATCACGACAAGTGGTGTCGCGGTCGCGATAAACTCCTGCCCAATCTTCCTTATTTTTTTCTCCTTTATCCATTTTTCATCCGTTTCCTGTCCAATTTAGCCTGACTCTTCTTAGATGTCATTCTATCACCTTGAGTATTTGTGAGCGGACAACGTTTTTGTCAAAAAGAATAAAAAGTTAATTTGAAAATTCAAGTTTGAAAAATAGATTCTATTAAAAGAAAATGATTTTTAGTTTGGAAATATGGTTTTCAAAAATGTAAATATAAGAAAATAAATCCTTAAGCAATTAAATGCAGGTGATTGCGGGCTGTAGGATTTTTATTTAAAAGAATTTCAAATTTTGGAAAAGCAAAAAATTCTAAAGGAAGAAATATGTGAAAAGGTTTTAAAAAGAAATTCAAACTCGAATTTCTGGAAAATAATTTTGGAGTCGCCACTCGGTTCCAAGCTCTACTGGGAATTAATTCACGGTCGAACTTGGATCCTAAGTCTTGAATCCAAAATCATGATCCAGAGATCGGGTTCGGACATGGCTTTTACTTATCCTTTTTCGAAAGACTTTTAGCGATCAATAATAGTTTGAAACAGAGTGTTTTTATTTACAAAGAAAACCAAAGTTAATTTTAATTTGGATTTTTAGGTGACCGCACATGCAAAAACGGTAAGTAAAGTGCGAAAAATTAAACAATTATTTACAACCCAATCGAAAGCACGCAACCTAACTAGGGAGATTTACATCCAAATTAAAAGGGAGAATGGGAATACATCATGAACAAAATATGAATATTTAAAGGCAATAAAATAAATCGTGCATTCGATATATATTTAAATAATTAAAAGCAAATATAACTTTAAACACCTGGGACTCAGATAGACAGACTCGTATTTTAAGAATTGGGAAGTGAAATTGCTCGGGATCATTTATTTAGGGGGCACTTGATCCAACTCAGTTAGTTAGATCACACATTTTAGGCCGAGGGATGGTATCGCGACAGCCCAAAAAACATTTTTGGCTCGATTTACGGAAGGATTGTGGTGATCCTAATTTTAGAAAAGGGTTTGGCTCAATTTTAGTTATGGAACATGCAAATTTAGTGAGTCGGATATCCAATAAATAATTCCCTTCATTGAATGGTGTTAGCGGCTCTAAACCCGGCTTCCCGGTACGGTTTTTTAGATGCATACGTGATTTGACAAAAATTTAAATTACAGAAATTTAAATCTAGGTCTTTGCACAATCATACGCAACACACAAGCAATAAAAGTAAATGCTATAAATAAATAAATAAAATAAAAAAGCATGTATCTAGATTTTTTAGGTCTCGGATTTTTCCTTTAAAGGATGTGTGTTTGTTTCCAATTTAGAGAAGCTCAATAGAAGATGATTTAAATGTAAATCATTCAATTAAGAAGTTTGAATTTGAATTCAAAAACATGTTTAGGTTTGATGAGTATGTCCTCGAACCTAAACATGACACAGTAAAATGAATTGTATATAGATGCAATTCACCCTACTGGAGAGCCAAATAACAAGTGAAGACCTGTTTACAGGCTTAAAACAATTTTTGGAAATTTGGAACTAAAAATATGGATTTAACGGTAAAAAAAGCAAGCGTAAAAAGAGACAGACGACTATCATCAATTTTCACGAAACTTGGAAAACAAATGGAACACTGCAAATATATGAAAGTTGTGACCAGACCGGACTTATTTTGACTTGAAAACAAGTGAACATTCCCACAGGGACATTAATCATGTGGACTAATGCCCTAAAATTAAAATAGTATTGAAGCATTTTCTTTTAACATGACGAAAGTAGATCAAAGGGGACATCATGGAAGGGATTCAAACCATCGTCACTCATTTTCTTTTCTTTAAAAATAAAGTAAAAGAGTCAAAGAAGAAATATAATGTCATACAAAAGGAAACAATTACTCCAAGCTAACTGATGCCATACATTGAAAACTGAAACAAATGGACATCACAAACAAAATAATAGTGTAAAACCAAATAAAAGCTAGTCCATAGATTTAAAAAGAATTAGAAATCAAATCCAGCAAGGCCTTTTACAATTTACATATTATTTCAAATCAAAAGATGAAAACTAGAAAAGGTTGTTAAATATTTCGGATCATCAATTACTTTGAAAAGAAACAAAAGCAATTTAACTATGAAATGGCATTTATTGGATAAAAGACTATCATAATGGAAAATAATAAATCAACCACTGAAAATATACAAAAATGAATACAAAAGATGGGATGATAAATACGAAACGACTTTGAAGGTATATAGAAAATTTTAAATTAATGGAAGATCAAATCCATCGCAACAATAGCAAAAAAGTTTACAAGTGAGAATATACAGTAAAGCGTGTACCACACAAAAAAAAACTTGAACAATGTATCAAAGCACACTAATCGGCCATGACAAAAGCACACGTAGATGATTTGAACATGGCAGCTAATGACAAATGAAAAAGAGAGTGAAGTAAACATACAACAGGCATGAATTTCTAAGCATACACACAGCAATCACATCACCAACCAAAATGAATTGATAGAAAACCAGAATTGCAAAAACAAGTAGATCACTAACACACAACAATCTCAGAACAAATTCACGTCACTTCACAGTAAAGGGTTTATTTTTTACCTAAGCACCTGTCGAATTTGGTCTCAGATCGAGCCCTGCTCCTTCGACTGCACCTCTTGAGATCCTCAGCCCCTTGACTCCTAATTTGATTTTTCTTTCTCGAAATCACTGCTCACTTCTCTCTAATTTTTCATTGCATTTCAGAATAGCCCCCCTCTCCTGCTTGAAGTTGCTCCCCCTCATTTTATCTCTCAAAAACATTAATTGAAATCCTAAACCTGTCAATTTCATGGCTGCCTCTTTCCAAAATTCCAGCATTAGTGTCCCCTCGTCGAAAGATCCATTCCTCTCTTTGCCCTTTTCCCCCTTTTTTCCAGTCGAAAGCCAAAAAAACGAGAAGGAGCCCTGCCATCTTCTCTTTGTGTGATAGCTCTCTTTCTTCCCTAAATTCCTGCTGATGTTCGTTCTTTCCTTTTCTTAGAAAACTGAAGGGTAAAGGGCCAAAAGAAAATCACATCTGTGTTTACCCATTTTTGAGTGATCCCATATGCTGCCCATCTGCCTTTTATTTTTCTTTTCTCTTTAGCTTGCCAAAACGATCTCCTTATATACATATATATGCATTATAAAATCAAAGAACATATGGCAGCTCAGTGGCATGCTTGCCTTACTCCCACTAATGGGTCGTGGGTTCGATACTCGGCGAACCTTGTTTTTTAGGAGAAATGTTCTTTTTATTTTAAAAAAAAATGCGTAGAACAGGAATTGAACATGGGCATCTAGGGGGGAGCAGAATGCGCAACCACTAAGCTACGTGATATTCTTGTTAAGCATTTACATACCCTTGCTTTTAAGCCTAACTTCCTTCCTTCCCTTCTCTTTGATTTTGAACTCGATCTTTTGGCGCTTAAGGATCAAAACGTTCTCAACTTCACATTTCCACATGCACAAGGACTAAAATCATTAAAAACATAAATAAAATAAAAAACAAAAAATAAAACAGATAAACAAATGCAACTGCAGACTGGTCTGGTAGACTAAAACGAAAAGTTTTTGACATAAACACACTAATTGAGCTAGTATGAACTGGTAAAAAATATTTTTTTTATTTTTAAAAATTAAACTTTAAATAAAATCATATCTTTTGAGCTTCTCAACTTGAAAATCACAACACAGGCTGGTAAAATACCAATTTCATCACAAACCCAGGAAAAACCCTGTGCTCACAGTTGCCCCTCGTGTGACTGGATTCATTAATTAAACATAGGAACACGATAGTGACCGTGGGGAATACTTATTTGAAAAGCTGAGCTGCGAAGGCTTGATTCGCTGGGAAGCATCTTCAAAATGTTGAAACTTTCTTTGGCGTGGGTTGCTTTAGTCTTAGTGAAGCTTTCACGTGAATTGCCTTGAATCCAGAGGTATGCGACTATCTTAGACCATTCGAATTCAGCGGCCTTACGATAGTGAGGACTTTCTAGAATGTAATGGTTTGTTGGAACATAAGAGTAGGTAAAAGACGTACCCCTAGACCTGTTTTTTATGCGAAAATGTATGTCTTGATATGATGTTGAATGAAATGCTTTCATCACTTAATCGAGTGTTTTGCCCCGTCGATTACTAATGAAAGTATGAGTTTTCCCGGATGGGACTTACGAAGAATGCATGGTTTCAATTGTTACAACCTAGATCGAAGTTCGAGTCTCGAAAAGGTTTTGATTGTTATAACCTAAACCGAAATTTGAGTTCAAAATAGTTGCACAAACATTCTAAGGAAATCTGTGTCTCAGGTGCTCTAAACATTCAAGGGAAATCTAGACATCCATTATAAAGGATTGACAACATAGACATTCAAGGGAAATCTATGTGTCGGATTTAAAAGATTGACGACTTAGACATTCAAGAGAAACCTATGCATCAGATGTTCTAGACATTCGAGGGAAATCTAGACATCCAGCATACAAAATTGACAATATAGACATTCAAGGGAAATCTATGCGTCAGACGTAAAGGATTGATGACATAGACATTTAAGGGAAATTTATGTGTCGGATGTTCCAGACATTCGAGGGAAATCTAGACATCCAGCATACAGAATTGATAACATAGACATTCAAGGGAAATCTATGTGTCGAACGTTCCAGACATTCGAGGGAAATATAGCCATCCAACATACAGAATTGACAACATAAACATTCAAGGGAAATCTATGTGTCAGACGTAGAAGATTGATGACATAGAAATTCAAGGGAAATCTATGTGTTGGCCATAAAAGATTGACTACATAGACATTCAAGGAAAATCTATGTGTCAGATGTTCTAAACATCTGATGGAAATCTAGACATCCAGAACATGGGATCGAATACATTTGGCCACAAGGGTCCACAGCCGAAAGTTTGAGGAGGTTTGATTAGTGTGAGAAACAAAATGCAAATGCGCATGCGATAGCATGAGATGCATATGTATGCCTTGAATGCATGCATGTGTGTACATAATATTCAAATCTTGTCTGTGTTAAGCTTCAACATGAGGCCATGCAGTTTGAGTTTGTTGTGGCTGAGTCTGAGCCTTGAAGCCTAGAGATGAATGGTGGGATCGCTCCTTGGAAGAACTGAAAGACTGCTACTGGGATTCGAGCAAGGATGCCGAGGAAAACTAGATAGTTAACCAAAAAGGACAACCTTCTCATTGTGTGCTGGATGTTTTAATAAGGCAAGGCCAAAATCATGAGGTGATTGATATTCGGCCAAGGATGAAATTTTGTTTGTTTAGGGATCATATGAGTGATATACGCCTTGTTGGTGAGAGAAATGGTATAAGGAAACATGTAGATGACATGTCCCTAGGTTAGAGAAAGGAAACTATTCAAGGAGCTATGTACATGATATGGTCCTAGGTTTTGAGTCATGTAAAAGATTTTTGGAGGTCAGTCGAAGAAATGATTTCAGAGGTGGTGTAGATGACATGCCCTTGGGTTCATGATAGGGAAAAGGGAACCTCATGGGCAATATAGATGACACGCCCCTCGGCTTGGAATCAAAGAAGGACTTTTAGGGTTCACATGGATGACATGCCTCCCAGGATACGTGAGCATTGTAAGGCCTGACTTGAGCCAAATGTATTTCAAAACCTTTAATGCAAGCTTAAATACACAATTGTTAAATGGATGATTCTTATGCATTCATCACAACATTCATGTAATGTTTCAAGTAAAAAATGTTACATTGATGCGTTTAAAATGAACTTTGAAAGGAAAATAGGAAATATCTCTTGGCTCATCCCCTGTTGTCAGACATCCTGGACGGTTTTCCGTCTGACAGGTCTCAGCTCACTTATTTTGTTTTTGTTTACTTTTTATCACGGGCAAGAGATTCCCCCAACTTTGATAGTAATTTCCTTGAAGGTAAGGACCCAGATGATTATATGTTGCTTTTTGAGATTTCTTTTGTGAGTGTTGAGATTCCACTATGGTGTTTCCTTGAGGTCGCTTCAATAGATATAAAAAGTGCTACCTCGATTTCTAACTAAGGGTGTGGACTTTCTTGACCTTGTATTGCAGCTCCAACCATTGAGAGCATTTCAGCTAAGGCAGTAATTCAAGTTCATGTTTAGACTTTCGAAATCAGCATTGCCCCTAATGAAGGTCTTTCATTGTTGGATAGGGAAATTTGAGAATTCTCTCGGTTTAGGGTGTTTGAAAAGATATATGGGTTTCAGGGATTAGTTTTGCCCCTGTTGATGGTTTTTTGTTGGGTAAAGGGGTTTGAGAGTTCTCCCAGCTTGGGGTGTTGAGGGATAGTTTTATTTAGTGGGGGTATTTTGATTCGTGGAGTGATCTTTTGATTTCACCCGTGGGTGATTTGGTATTTGTGGTTTCTTTTGGATCAATAGAATTTGACACTTGAGGATGATAATGATTATTATTTTTTTTGTCACTAGGATTGGACATTCGATGATGATCTTTCTTCTTTTTAGAATTTCTGATGGCTTTGACTATTTAGCAGGGCTTAAGATTTCCCAAATGTATGGCTTTCTAGAGGCAGGAGCAAGCTGTATTCCAAGAATTTGATCATGAACTTTATCTATTGCCTTAGCGTGATGCTCGTGAGTGTTTCACCTCCCGAACATGTAACCAGTTTGCATCTTGGCTACCTTTTAGATGGTAGCAATCGAATGGATTGTCCCAGCCTACATTGGTGTAATGTGCCACCATCTTTGCTCTGTTAGTGGGAGTGGAGGATTTACTTGTAGTCTGCATCTGATGTCTCTTGTTTGTCTTCTTGGATGTCTGGGGGAATCCCTTCCCACTTATGATTATTATTTTTCATTTCTCTCTTTTCCTTAGGGGTTGAGCCAAGCAATAGAGGCACCATTCTAACTTGCTCAAGGTTTCGAGATTACTCTTATACAATGATGCATTGTGAATGTTGAAATGTTACATGAATGTTTAAATGAATGCACCAACCCATCTGGGAACAATTCATGTAAGTAAACAAAAGATATAATCATTGCATTAAAGTTTCCAAAAATATAAGTAGTTCAAGTAAAGTCTTAAAGGTACATTACAAAAACAAAAGGAAAAAAAAGCGAGTTCATCCTTGACCCGGGCATCTTTCACCATACCTTTTGCGGTGATGCACTTGACAAAGCCAATGGTGGTTCTTTCAATCTTTCCTTCTTTCACCAACCGATGGATTGCATTGCGAAGAGCCCCACATTCATCAGTTCTATGCCCAATTATGACGTGGTACTAGCATAAGTTATTCTCTTCGGCTTTGGCGGGTGGAGTGTATGTTCTTAGCGATTGTAGTAACCCCACATTCCGACACTTAGAGAATAGTTTAGTCAATGGGATAGACCATGGGTGCACCCTTTTTTGAGGTTGATTTGCCATATTGGATAAAGTAGTCAGAATTCTGGCCTCCTGAGCGGATGACTAGATCTGATTAAAGGTGGGAGTCTTGTTGGGATATTCCTCTTTAGAGTAAGAGGTGGAGGCCCTCTTAAATCTCGTATATTGTTGCTTAGGAAGTATCTCATACCTTTCCACTTTCTTAGCCATTGCAAGCACATCCACATAGTTATGGAAGGTGTGATATCTCATTTCCTTCCTATAGACTTCCAAGCTCCCGTCTATCAGCTTCATAATCAGCACCTCCTGTTGTGGTTTCACAGTCATGTCATTCAGGGTATCCCGCCACCTTTGATAGTAGCTTTCAAATTCTTCATTCTGTTTTTGTCTTACTTCTTCCAGATCTACTGGCATTGTCTTTTTCTCAATTTTATATGCATAGAACTCAACAAATTCAGTAGCCAAGCTCTTCCAATCTCCCCTGATGTGGGAAGGCAATGCATTGTACCAGTTAACAGTGCCTCTTTCTAGATTTGTTGGGAAAAGGCATGCAACCTGGTTCATAGTCAATCCAGCCATGGACAGCATCGTGGTAACCTGGTTAGCGTGAGCCATTTGTGACCCTTTACTGTTGAATGATGGAAACCTTGGCATAGAAAAACCTTTTGTGAATATTCGATCCCGCTGAGCACAAAGTCCTCAGATTCTTCACATGTAGGTTTCCCTTCATCTAGTCTCTTCATCATCATGGACATGAATTTTTCCATCTATTCATTCTGTTTTCTTAGCTGTTCGGCCACCTCTTTAGGCATGCTAGATGTAATCGGTGCAGGAGGGAAATATTCCTCATCATCTTCCATAACTATAGCCTTTCCATCCCTCTAACCTCTACTGGGGTCCTTTATATTCATTGGTACTTATACCGGAGCAGCTTGTGTTTGAGCAGCCATGGCAACATGGCGAGCAATGACTTTAGCAAACCTGTCTGAATTCATAAAATCGGCCATTTCCCTTGCTAATTTGGCCCTATCCTCTGCTTGCCCTTGATTTGCAGTTAGACCCTAACCCTGAGATGGGTTCTGAATCCCACTCTGAGGCCTGTTAACACCAATGTTGCTGGCCATATCTTCCTCCATGTAGATTTAGGTTCTGATTTTCCATTTCTGATTGGTAACTACTTTCATCAAAACAGACAACCATTAGGTGCATGTTCCTCCAGTGTGGTTGGACCTAATGCCTAAATGCATGGAGTGGTATTCCAAGTGGGGAATGAAATGCGACTCAACCCAAAAGATAAAGGCATGAATTTAATGCCATGGTATGTGTTCACATGAAATCAATGCGTGGCTACAAAATAAAAGTTAGTAAGATGGCAAACGTATGATGCATGCTATATCACAGTATAAGAAAGATGCTTATAGTTTCAAGAAATAACCACCGCAATGCTACACGTATAATTGACACATAGGAAGTACGAGGAGACATGTAAAAAGGTAAAGTTTGTCATATAGTGACGTTCTTGACGTGTGGTTATGCAATCCTAGCCTAAAGGATGTTGAATAGCTGCACGAGAATATGAGTTCTCGTGGAGCATGGAATACGATAACTAATCCTATATACATACTAGGACGTTGAGTAGAGGTATAAGCAAGACATGAGATGCTAACCTAAGAATGAAGAGTACCAAGTTTGGGGAACATACGCATGCAGTTATTTTGACAAGCCGTCATGCGGTATGTTTATTAGAAAATGTGTTCACTTGGGTAACCCCGAATAACGAATACCCAAGATGGTGAAAGATACATGTGGCGTATGCATGGGTCAGTTTGAGTTAGTTGTTAGAAGTTAGTATGTGAGAGCCTATGACCATACATATCCTAATGGTTTGCCCTATAATAGGGAAAATCCGACGAAGGCGGCAATCTAACTCTTTTAGACTCATGAGTGCATGGAGTGACTTTCATATGCAGGTGGAAACCAATTCCATAGAGTTTGGACAAACCAAATGCATGAGAGAGGCTAGGAATATATGACGGGTGAGCTGACCAGCTTCAATATATTCGATGCCCCTAGACGCTTAAGGGTTCGAGGAAGAGACATGACGTTTACTGTCATGGGATGATCGAGTTGGAGGACAACATAGTGTAACTCCTAGGTTGTGCCTAACATTCTACGCGTGAGGGGAGGGTAGCTAATACGTGCTATAGAGAAGGACATGCCAATACATGGCACAAGATGGAACAGGACACAAAACCACAACATGACGCGCAACATGGCATCCATGATGAATGGTATGACATTACATGTGATGCATGACATGGCATCGTGAGGAATGCATGGCATGACATTACGCACGACATGGAATCGTGTGGAATGCATGGCATGGAATAAGATCTATAGGTGGTGACGTGGCATTATGTGGAATGCATGGCATGGCATAAGATATATAGGTGATGCATAGCATGGCATCATGCATGACATGGCATAACGTGTTGAAGATGCATGATATGGTATAAGATGTATTGATGATGTATGACATGGAATTATGAATGACAAGGAATAACATGTTGAAGATGTATGACATGGCATCATGCGTGACATGGCATTGTGATGCGTGACATGGAATTTATGCATGGCATGACATAACGTGTTGAAGATGCATGACATGGCATCATGCGTGACATAACATTTATGCATGGCCTGGTATAATGTGTTGAAGATACATGATATGGCATCACACGTGACATGGCATTGTAATGCATGACATGGCATTTATGCATGGCATGGCATAATATGTTAAAGATGCATGACATGGCATCATGCGTAATATGGCATCGTGATGCATGGCATTGAATTTATGCATGGCATGACATAACGTGTTGAAGATGCATGACATGGCATC
>CAOJCR010818913.1:0-12181 GCA_948330485.1 Euphorbia neoarborescens | reverse complement strand
AGAATAACCGAAGGCATCACTTGCCTAATGGTAAGCGCTGCTTACCCTCCTCTAATGCTCCGCGTTCGATCCCCCTGAGTGCAAAATTTTCTCAAATAAAGGTAATTCCAAATGACGTCGTTTTTGGCTTGTTAAAGAAATAACCAAAACGACGTCGTTTTGGCTATCGAAAAAAGAAAAATAATAATAAATAAATATAAAGATGAAATGCAGCAGTGGAGGGAATCATGAGGGGGTCTGATTTTTTTTTCTTTTTTTCGATGAAATCAGATAAAGAGAGGGATTTTTATTTCAAATTGGTGATAAGGTTTTGATTTCAAAAAGTGATAGGAGTTGGATTTGAAAAAAGGGACAAGAGTTGGACTAGGATCGGAGAAAAAAGAGGAGGCAGTAGAAATAATAAGTGGGTTTTTTGGCAGCATTTAGGGGGAGAAAAAGAAAGGGAGTTTTGAAAAAATGAAAGGGTTTTTCAGAACAAAAAATTGAGAGAAAAAGAGAAGAGAAAGAAAAGAAAAGGTGAGTTTAGGATTAGAAAAGAAACGAAATTGAAACTGAAATCGGATTTCGAAACCACGGATCGATCATTTGGGAGTTCTCGGAATCGAAACACATTGCCTATAGGTAATAACCTGAGACCCGTAATTGATGATCTTCCTGCCTCTATATTGATTTACTGTCAATTTGCTTTGATTGAATATTGAATTTGATTTCATCCTGGATTAAATAATTAGGGGTGTTGTGGGATTTACGGATACTGTTGGCTCATTTTATTTTGTTAGAGATTTGTGATGATATCATTTTTTCTTATTATTGGACCGATGTTGTTTGGATTTAGTTTAAGTTGGTTGGTTGTAGTTGAAAGATGAGTTTCATGTTTGCGTTGTAATATTGGGAAGCATTTTGCTAATTCTCATTTAGATGATAAATTTGCTTTTGAGTATTTAGATCTCTGTTGCCTTGTTTCACTTACCATTATTGAAAGTATCTCATTAGACGCTCATGTATGTTGAAATCTAGAATAAGATGGTATACGTTGTGTGAGCACAGGATTTTTTTGGGTATATGATAAAATTGGCATTTTACCAGCCTCTATTGTGATGTTCCGATTAAGAAGCTCAAAAGATATGATTTTATTTAAGTTTTTGATTTTCGAAATTCCAAAATATTTTTTATCAGTTCATACTGGATTAATTTTATTTTATTTCTTATATGTCAAAATTGTTCATTTTCTTTAGGCCAGATCAGTATGTGTTTATTTTTATTTGTCTGTGTTATGCGTAATATTTTTTTCTATTATTTATCTTTTATGTGTTTTTTTATTGTGTTTTAGTAATAATAATAATAATAATAATAATAATAGGAAATAATAAAATATATAAATATAAAGTTTGGTAAATTAAAAAGAATAGGAAGAAAATAGTAGACGTGGGACCCAAATAATTTTTGGGCAAAACACGAATTGGAAATTGGCAGCAAGAGGGAGGGCCTAAAATTGTGTTTCTTTTTTGTTTTGGGTTTTATCTACGAGATTAAGAAGTGGCAATTGGTAGCAAAGAAAAAGGCAGATAGGGATTTTGGTTTTCTTTTTCTTCTTCAGTCTTTGCCCAGCAAAGAAAACACAGATTTGAGGTATAGCTGTCTGATTTTGGGACTGAGTTTTGGTGAAAAAGAGAAAGGCAGAAGGCACAGGAAAAAAGGTGAGGGCAGATGATTTTCGGCGACTGACGGATCGAAAAAGGGAGTAGTTGGCATTAAGTGAAGGACTGAAATTTCAATTAAGGGCAGGATTGGTTTTGGATTGGGGGTCACAATTTCAGTCGAAAAGAAATAAAAATGAGGAGGAGAGCGGTTAAAGGCAAAAATTTGAATAAAAAAAAGAAGGGGCAAAAACATCCATTATTGAGGGAGAACGGTGATTTTTCGAAAAAAGAGAGGCAAAACCTAAAGTGATCGCTACTGATCAGAGTCGGCCTCGTAGGTGGTAGCAGCAGTGATCAAAGACGCTGGGAATCAGCACCGTAGATCACCGTCAGAGAGAAGGTAAGTAACCAAAGCATAAAACTATGAATTGTTTGATCTTTCTTGGGTTTGATGCATGCATTTTAACTATTGTATATATCTGTTACTTTTATTTATCTTCTACTGCTGAGTGGTTTTGATTTTTTTTATCAATCTTGAATTATACTGCTCCTTATACGTGTCTTCGACTTTGTTCATCATTCTTTTTTTCGATTTTTGTTTTGGCTATTTTCGATTGACCTTTTCTTATTTTGTTTCGACTGTGTAATTGTAATTCTATTGCTGTTATGATTTACTTTTCGTGTTCATTCCGTAAAATCTGTTTTCGTTATAATTGTCGACTTTATCCTATATTTTGTTTCGTTTGTGCTCTTATTACTCTGAGAATTTTAAATCATTATAAAATTGCGTCTAAATTAATTTAGGTTTTGATTTTAAGTGTGATGGAAAATGTGTGCTCTGTATTGATTTCCATTTCTTGTTTCAGTTTGCTTCTGATGATTTTAGTCTCTAAAATTGATTTGCTAATTTTTGTTTATACTGGTTTCTATGTCAATTAAAAATTTTTATCTCTGTGAATATTGTTTTAGTTTTGGGTTTCTACTTTGGTTATCTATTTTATGTTATTTATATTAGTATTCTATTAAGGTTTTAGGCCGACCAATTCTAATTTTGAGATTTTTGGAAACTATTCTTGTGTTAAGTTGTTGTTTTTTGAATTTTGCACTTTTACCTTTGGTTTTTACTATTCGCAACAAATGGAGATTTAATTTTATATCCTATGGAATTTCATATGGCTGTGACCATTTTTTCATTGTTCATATTGTCTTCATTGTTTAGTAATTTTCAAAATACTAGTTTTATGTTTTTCTACGTATGTTTCAAAAAAAAATTAATAATGAAACGAAATTTGTTTGTATTTCTATTTTAGAATATTGTTTTCAAAGCTTAATAAAACATTCTTTGTTCATGCTTATTTCTTATTTGTTCATTCTTTTGTTATATCTAATTTATTAATTTGTTTTGGTCTATATCTTTTGATGTTTTCTATATTTTACTGTTTTTGAATATTATCCAAATTATGTCCGTTTTATTGTGTTTTGATGTTTAGAGTGTTTTGTGTTTTTTACTTTTAATCTTACATTTCTAATTCCCGTTATCTTTTAATTACATTTGTGTGCTCGGTTTTAAAGCTAGTCAGGCCATAATTATGGTCGTCATTAGCGTATCGATTGCTTTCTCTTGTGTGATTTAAGTTCTGTTTGTTCAATAAAAAATTGTTTTAAGTTTTCCAATTCTGTTGTATGTTGTTTCCAAAGTTATTCAAGGTTGTTGCTGATCAATTTTATTGATTTGAGGAATTATCCAACTTGTTGGATGTTTTGTAATTTACATTCATATGCAAATTGTTTTAAAGCTTTTAAAATTTTATTTTTGAGCTTCTTTAATTCATGAAAAATCCACAGTCTTCAAAGGCAAAATCTGAGACCTTTTAACTCCCGAACATGCATTCTTTGCACTTTGCATATTTTTATTTTTATTTTTATCTTTTTTAGTCTTATTATCTTCAGCATTCGTATTAACATTGCATAATGTTTGTGATTATTCAAGGCCTAGATTTAAATATCCGTGTTTTAAATTTCTATCAAATTACGCACGCATCTAGAACATCGTGTCGGGAAGCCGGTATTAGAGCCGCTAACACAGTGGAATGAAGGAAACCCCCGAGTTTCTGGATATTTGACCCATTTTTATACATGTGGAAAATAATTAAAATTGAACCAAATTGATAGAAAGAGAAAATGAATTTCCAGTCCCATCACACGCGTTTAAAAAAAATGGTTTTCCATGTCTAGTCGGATTAAATCTATTGGATTTATCCGACTACCCCCTATTATTCATGATCCCGAGCTATCATATCATCCCATTCTATTGCATGTCATTTCATGTGTCCTATTTGAGTTCAAAGTGTTTAAATTATGTTCGCTTTTAATTTTTTAAATTTATGTCGAATGTATGATTTATTTTATTCGTATTTTATGCATGTTTTACCTAATTCCCCCTTTTGCTTTTGATGTAATCCCTCTATTTAAAATTTGTTGATTCGATTGGGTTGTATATTTTGTTTTATTTTTTCCGATTTTATTTACCGCTTTCGTATGCACGATCACCTTAAAAATCTAAATTAAAATCAATTTAGGTTGTTTTTCCAAATAAAAATACTTCGCTTTTAAAATGTCGTCGATTTCTTTTCATAGGTCTTTTGAAAAAAAAGATAAGTAGATATCTTGTCTGATCCTGATATTTGGATCACGGTTTTGGATTCGAGGCTAAGGATCCGAGAAATACAGTGAATTAGTTCCCGGCAGATCTTGGAACCGGGTGGCGACTCCAAATGTCGTTTTGAAGAGATTCGAGTTAGAATTTCTTTTAAATTATTTTTCCTTTTCCAAAATGTGGATCTTTATAAAAAATGTTTCACCTTTCAAATATGATTTTCAAATTAAAAGTCCTAAAAACTTGTTATATCTTATAGCTTTCGATTAAAAAGGTCGTCCGCTCACAGTGGAGACTCCGCTAAGGACTCTTTTAAAACTTTTTACAGAAGTTTTTTTCAAACTTAGAAGTTTTAAAAGGAATTTGAAAGACATTTTTTTTTCAAAAGCTTAGAAGAAATCGACAAAATTTTCAAAACGAAATGTTTTTATTTGCTTATCCATTCAAATGGATTTTCCTTTATGCATTTGCATTATAGTAGGCATTTTCCCCAATTAGGACCACCATACCTACCCCGGCTCTTTCAAGAAAGTATGTTTGTGCGCGCCAGTTCATAGACATACGTATTGGGAAGTCACCGATAGCCTCGTACCTTAATCTGTCTCGTTCGCACCTATTTGGGGAGAGATAAATGGTATATTTTTGCTATAGGACCCTCCTTTGTTTAACGGACTTTGACTACCCTACATATAGTAGCTGTAGAAATTTCCCTTAGGTTTCCAAAATAAAAGTTAAAATGAATCTAGTTTCCGTCTTTGCCATTTCCACATCGATGGCAAAGAAACCCCTCCAAGGAATGGTAGAGACTCGCCGAATTGCGTTGAAACATAGATCCTCTTTCGCATGCTACTTGTTTTTTATCCTATATCTGTGTGATGTAATTTATTTTTATTTACTCAAATGTTCCATGTACGCATATTGTATGTCACGCTAGTTTTCCAATTGTCGCTATTCATGTTTGTTACTTTATCCAAGCGCAGTACTACTCATGTACGTACATGCTAGTCATGCACGTAACATCTTGTTAGATCATGTCACATTCCATATTAACCCACATTCAAGCTAATCATCATGTCTAGGCACTATAAGTTAGGGCGTTTGTGTCCTGTCTAGGAACACGTTCTTCTAGAATTGTCTGCATTTTAGGACCTTCGCATGCTACAGTCCACATACATACATTAATATGCCATGTCATCCATATGCCATGTCATGCATATACCTTTCTATGCCATGTCATTCGTATGCCATGCCACACATAAATCAATATGCCATGTCATCCATATGCCATGCCACACATACATCAATATACCATGTTACTATATGCCATGTCACGCATATACCTTGCTATGCCATGTCATCCATATGTCATGCCCCACATACCTTTCTATGCCATGTCATCCATATGCCATATCACGCATATACCTTGCTATGCCATGTCTTCCATATGCCATGTCATGCATAAACCTTAATATGTCATGTCATCCGTATGCCATGCCATACATACACCAATATGTCATGTTATCCATATGCCATGTCATGCATACATATATTGTCATAGGGTTATCCAGTATCATCGATCAGTCCCATGACTTCATAAGTCATGTCCTTTATCCTTAAATGTCTAAGGGCATTAAATGAATCAACGCCAGTCAGTGTGCCCACCCCATTTCTTAGAATTGTGTTTCACGCTTCACATACATTCGTCCTGTCCCGTGGATATGGTCAACAGTTGTGTCAGAGTCGTTTTATACAACCATAAGTCTGTATGAGTTAGATTTCAGCCTTCGTTTGATTTCCCCTATGGTGGGGCAAATCGCTAAGACACACATCACCATTCCATAAATGCATATACTAACGGCTAACCATTAACTGTCAAAAATTGTATGTTCCCGTTCATGTCTCACATGTTCACACATGTTAGTAAGCCCTTTCATACCCCGACTTGGTGGTACAGTGACCAATATCTCACGTGTCTGCTCATAGTAATATGTGCATTAAGGGCCTCATATGTTCACACATGGCCTCTTCGTACGGCTATGTATGTTCATACATATTATTTAGGTATGCTCATACATATTATTTAGGTGGCTGGTTTGTCTTATTTCTCACCCTACTCTTCATAATGCGCATAACACTGATTTGCATGCATCTGTTGAATTCCCACCAAAATTTACACCTCATGCATTTCACTGACGCTTGTCGTGGTTACCAAGATTAGTCAAGCTGCTTTCACCATAGAGGACAGTTTAGAATCAGGAGTTAATGGCCGAAGGAAAGCTGGAAGCTCCTACCCCAGTGTCCGCATCTACGACAACTATCAATGAAGGTGAGAATCATCCAGTGGTATAAGCCCACTCTACGATGATAACTTAACAAGGCCCTGCCATCTGAAGGCTCCTTGCCTGTAGAAAGTTATTTTGTCTTTTGTAATGTGATATTTTTTTCTGAACTTTGTGTACTGATTTTGTCTATGTAAGTTGTCTTTCACACTTGTGTATCAACATTTATTCCTCTGAATGATGTTCCTTCATGAGCATACCATTAAATTTATTGCATGTGAATTCACCAGGAAATAGGTAAAGTAACTTTGAAAGTGACTACGCTTTATCGCAAAAGGTCTGGCTTAGCGAAATTCTTCATTATAGATGGTGTGAATAATAAACCTGTTCTTCTTTCCTTTTCACGTTATGCATTTCGAGGTTTGTTTGAAACACATGACTTTTAAAGCCATTAATGCAAAAGTTTTATCCTCTGTTTACTTACATGAATTGTTCCCAGATGGGTCTCTACATTCATCTAAGCATTCATTTAATATTTTGATGTGCACAATGCATCGTTGCATGAGAATAATCTCGAAACTTTGAGTGAGTAAAAATGGTGCATCAATCACTTGGGTTAACTTCTAAGAAAAAAGAGAGAATAAAAGAAACGAAAAATAAAAGGCAAGAGATTCCTCCAACATCTCAAAAGACACATGATAGATCTGGAGTGCTGAATTCAAGACCGATCTTCAACCCTCTCAAGCAAATCAGGGGTTGCAGCAATTTTAATTCAAGAAACCATTCCGGGGTAACCCTTCAAAAGCTACGATCCCCAAAGAAGCCTAGATACCCTTTAAACCACATTTTGAAAGGGTGCAATACTCAAGAGCACCCCATATCTAAAGCCACAAATACTTGGGAGCCTTCGAGTAACAACAAGGGACCCAAACCACCGAGCCTAAAAGCCTATACACTCCCCTAAAATTCCAAATTTGGAGAACCTCTTTAACCCTATACCCGCCTGAGTGAGCACGCACAACTGATCTATTACTTTAGTGGAAGTACTCTCAAAGATTAAGTTCATGCTGTCGTAAAATGGAATTGAGGCCTTATTGTCATCTCCCATCCTATCGAGCCATTGTAGTCACTCAAATGACTCCAACAAAATGCCTTAGCAAGGTCTCAAAGCTCTCTAACATGTTCACAAGGAGCCACCTAAGGTTATCCGTACCCAACTTTCAAAGGAAGAGCCATCAAAGTCGAGGAATAACTTACCCATTCAAAAAATAATAATAAAGTGAGATGAGAAATGTCAGATGGAAAATCAAAAAGTCCATCTGACAATGGAGCATGAGTCTAGCAATATGCACCATTTTACTTGTTCAAAATTCAGTTTTACTCATCAATGTAACATTGTGTACTCGAAATATTACATGAATATCGTGATGAATGAATGAGAAACTTCCATTTAACAATCCAGCATTAAAAAGGTTTTAAAATGCATTTGTTTGAAATTAATAATTACAACGCTCGCACATCCTGAGGGCGTGTCATCTACATAACCTCTAAAACTCTTTCCCATATTCCGAACCTGGAAACACGTCATTTACATGGCTTTCGAAGTTATTTCTCTTATCGTAAGCCTTGGGGCATGTTGTTTGCTTGACCCCTAAAATTGTCCGTTCTATCTCACCCAGGGGCATGTTGTCCATATCACCCGTGAAGATCGTTTACCTCACCTTCAGTCGAGGGGCACATCATCTATGTGACCCTCAAAGACTATTTCATCTCATTTCCAGCTTAGGGGCATGTCATCTATATGACCCCAAAAACTATTTCATTTTATTAACCGACCCAAGGGGTATGTCCCCCACATGACCCTTAAAACCAGTGAAAGTTCGCTCTTAGCCCAAATTGTGCCACCAACATAACTCACGCCATTCTTTATCTAGATAAGCCAACCCGATCAGCCGGTGGCATACAACACTCAAAATTCTAGGACGTCAGTCCACAAAATAGTTGGTTGTTAAGTTATACCTAGGGGTAGGAAATCGAAAGGTCCCATAAGAATAGGGTGGAGTGATAGTTTAGTTCGAAGTCACTTTATTCTTTCCTGTTGCATTCACATGTGCTGTATAGCAATGGTATAAACGTTCAGCAAGCCCTATAGCGACATATTCCTTATGCAAAAAAAGAAGAAGAGGTGTGCCTGCTGAAGGGAAAACCGAAGAATGGTGCTTCAACTAGAAAGTCAAAACCCCCAGTATGCACATCCCACTTTAGGATCCAAGTAGATTCGAAAGACCGGGCCATCTGAATAAGAACATTCTAGTCTTCATACAGAGTCATAAAGCCCGTAACCAGTGGAAGTATAGAGAAAGATGCATGCGTTGGCCTCGTCATAAATCATTTATTACTCTGTATCACCCTACAGGGACAGATACCCAACTTATTGGAAGTGACCACGGCAAGCGTTGCACCACGACATGTGCCACTCCTTCCCAAGATTTTTCCCTAAATGTGCCATCTCTTTTCATCAAATTTCCTTCATGACAATAAATTGAATCCATACAATCATGCATTTCATCCATCCCATATGTAATTCATTTTCACTTACAATTGAATGGTCAAAAATTTTTTTTACCAAATTTGTCAATGGTAAGTAAAAATTCATGCTAGACTATTCCAGCCACCTTTTTTATTATGTATAGAATGAATACTTCTTAACAAGACCCGCAACTCATGTTTTCTCTATACGTACTGCACCGTAATAGACATCTCGCATTCCCAGCCCAACCGTAATAGACGACTCACCTTTTTCAATTGGACCGTAACAGACGGCTCCCTTTCAAACACTCGACCGTAATAGATGGCTCACTTTTTTCAACTAGACCGTAATAGACGGCTCCCTTTTCCAGTACGACCATAATAGACGGCCCACTTTTTCAACTGGACCATAACATATGGCTCCCTTTTTATACACCTGACCATAATAGATGGCTCGTTTTTTTTAATTAGACCGTAACAGACGGCTCCCATTTCTAGCATGAACGTAATAGACGGCCCACTTTTTTCAGCTGGACCGTAACAGACGGCTCCTTTTTCCAGCATGATCGTAATAGATGGCCCACTTTATTCAACTGGATAGTAATGGATGGATCCCTTTTTATACACCTGATCGCAATAGATGACTTGCTTTTTCTAATTGAATCGTAACAAAATGCTCCCTTTTATACACCCGACTGTAATAGACGGCTCGCCTTTTCTAACTGGACCGTAACAGAGGGCTCCCTTTTATACACTCAACCATAATAAACAGCTCCCCCTTTTCCAACTGTACTATAACAGACGACCCTTCCTTTCTATATATATATAGGGCACCATAATAGACGGCTTGCATACCTAATGTATACATCTAAACGTAATAGACGACCCTTATCCTTCCTTTATGAATACTGCATCGTAATAGACGACTCACTTCTTTCCAATACTCTTGAGTAAGATGATCTTGTTCGACTGGATGCCATAGGGTATGTACCGAACTCCTCTGTTCATGTTTCATTTTGTGCGTTTTAAGTTTTCATGCATGAACATAGCATTTCATATATACTGTGTTGTATACATATGCATAAGGCAGGATCCCTCACTCTCTCTATCGTGTTCTCAAAATTCAATTCTTGAATTTGATCACACGAGGGGCAGTCTGGGAGCACGGTATTTTTCTGGTCTATGATGAAATTGGCATTTTGCCAGCCTATGTTGTGATATTCCAATTAAGAAGCTCAAAAGATATGATTTTATTTATTATTTTGATTTTCGAAATTCCAAAATATTTTTCACCAGTTCATACTGGATTAATTTTATTTTATTTCTTTCGTGTCAGAATTGTTCATTTTCTTTAGGCCAGATCAGTATGTTTTTATTTTTATTTGTCCGCGTTATGCATTTTATTTTAATTTCTATTATTTATCTTTTATGTGTTTTTTTATTATGTTTTAATAATAATAATAATAGGAAATAATAAAATATATAAATATAAAATTTGGTAAATTAAAAAGAATAGAAAGAAAGAAGTGGACGAGGGACCCACATAAATTTTGGGCAAAACATGAATTGGAAATTGGCAGCAAGAGGGAGGGCCTAAATTTGTGTTCCTTTTTTTTTGGGTTTTGTCCACGAGATTAAGAAGTGGCAATTGGCAGCAAAGAAAAAGGCAAATATGGATTTTGGTTTTCTTTTTCTTCTTCAGTCTTTGCCCAGCAAAGAAAACATAGAATTGAGGTATGGCTGCTGATTTTGGGGCTGAGTTTCGATGAAAAAGAGAAAGGCAGAAGGCATGGGAAAGGAGGAAAGGGCGGATGATATTCGACGATTGACGGATCGAAAAAGGGAGCAGTTGCCATTAAGTGGAGGACTGAAATTTCAATTAAGGACAGGATGGGTTTCGGATTGGGGGTCACAATTTTAGTCGAAAAGAAATAAAAAGGAGGAGGAGAGCGGTTGAAGGCAAAAATTCGAATAAAAAAAGGGGAAGCAACGTCCATTACTGAGGGAGAACAGTGATCTTTCGAAAAAAGAGAGGCAAACCCGAAAGTGATCGCCATTGATCGGAGTCGTCCTCGCAGGTGGCAGCAACAGTGATCAAAGACACCGGGAATCAGCACCGTGGATCATAGTCAAAGAGAAGGTGAGTAACCAAAGCTTAAAACTATGAATTGTTTGATCTTTCTTGGGTTTGATGCATGCATTTTAACTGTTGTATATATGTGTTACTTTTATTTATCTTCTGCTGCTGAGTGGTTTTGATTTTTTTATCAATCTTGAATTATACTGCTCCTTTTTCGTGTCTTCGACTTTGTTCATCATTCTTTTTTTCAATTTCTGTTTTAGCTATTTTCTCTTGACCTTTTTTATATTTTTTCGACTGTGTAGTTGTAATTTCATTGCTTTTATGATTTACTTTTTGTGTTCATTTCGTAAAATCCATTTTTGTTACAATTGTTGACTTTATCCCACATTCTGTTTCGTTTGTGCTCTTATTACTCTGAGCTTTTTAAATCTCTATAAAATTGCTCCTAAATTAATTTAGGTTTTGATTTGAAGTGTGATGGAAAATGTGTGCTTTGTATTGATTTCCATTTCTTGTTTCAGTTTGCTTCTGATGATTTTAGTCTCTAAAATTGATTTGCTAATTTTGGTTTATACTGGTTTCTATGTTAATTTCATTTTTTATCTCTGTGAATACTGTTTTAGTTTTGGGTTTCTACTTTGGTTATCTATTTTACGTTTTTTATATCAGTTTCTATTAAGGTTTTAGGACAACAAATTCTAATTTTTAGATTTTTGGAAACTATTCTTGTGTTAATTTGTTGTTTTTTGAATTTTGTACTTTTACCTCTAGTTATTACTATTCGCAATAAATGGAGATTTCGTTTTATATCCTATGGAATTTCATATGGCTGTGATCATTTTTTCATTGTTCATATTGTAACGCCCCGAATATTTATTTATTTTGTTGCTTTGCAATTTAATAAATAAATATTATATTTAATTTTATTGACATGAATTAAATATTTATTTGTTTTATTGCTTGGCAATTTAATAAATAAATATTATATTTCATT